>CAUYTI010085772.1:0-22250 GCA_963575145.1 Galago senegalensis
CGCCTGTGGTCCCAGCTACTTGGGAGGCGGAGGCAGGAGACTCGCTTGAGCCCAGGAGTTGGAGGTTGCTGTGAGCTGTAATGCCATGGCACTCTACCCAGGGGAACAGCTTGAGGCTCTGTCTCAAAAAAAAAAAAAAAAGAAAGAAACCAGTGCATTCTGAGGGGAGAACTAAGGCTGGCTCCCTAGCTAGTGTCATGCTGTGACATGTGCCCTGCATATGCATAGCTGATTAAGTTGTGACCGAGGAACAAAGAAGGGATTCTTAAACAAAACACCAAAAACAGAGATAGAAGGCACTGGGTTTTGCATTTGGTAAGTTAAATTGAGGCTTTCTATTTAGACCAGGGCACCTGCAGGCAAGTCACAGTATCCCAAACCAACAATAATTGATGGATAGGAGACTCCCCTCCACAAGAAAGCTAGGCAGGCTCGGCGCCTATAGCTCAACCGGCTAAGGCGCCAGCCACGTACACCTAAGGTGGCAGGTTCGAATCCCCAGCCCGGACCCGCCAAACAACAATGACGGCTGCAACCAAAAAATAGCCGGGCATTGTGGTGGGCGCCTGTGGTCCCAGCTACTTGGGAGGCGAAGGCAAGAGACTTGCTTGAGCCCAGGAGTTGGAGGTTGCTGTGAGCTGTAATGCCATGGCACTCTACCCAGGGGGACAGCTTGAGGCTCTGTCTCAAAAAAAAAAAAAAGAAAGAAAGAAAGCTAGGCAGAGGGTAGAAATGGGAAGGAGAAGGTAAGAAAAAGGCAAATCCTAGGGATGGAAGCTCCAAACCAGGAAACACAAAATACTGATGTGCTCAGCCTGTTACTCTGCATACCATCCGGACAGGGACAGATGGAGGACGCTAGAGGCTGAGTGGTGGAAGTGTGGCAGGGGCAGGGGGCAGGTCTAGCAGTAGGCAACACTGAGTTAAATCTGACTCTGTAGCAGGGATGGGGGGGCCCACAGCCATTGCCCTTGGGTTGTTCCCACCCACAGGACACTGAAGGGCAGCTGGTGAGATGAGGAGGGCACCCCTGAGCCCATGCATAGGAGTTGCAGACCAGGTAGGGAACAGGAGTCCTACCCCCAGTTACCCGGAAAAGAAGGAAGGGCTCCCACCTGAGTGGCTGGGTATGGACACCTGGGTCACCTGGAGAACACTGAGCAATGAATAAACACAAACGAATGAATGAATGAAGAAAGAAGGAAGAATGCTGCACTCTCAAAGCTCTTCCAAAGGAGATCATCAAAGTGACCAAGTGGGTGGAGAGTGAGAATGGCCTCCAGGCCCCAGCAACCCCCACCTTACTCCTCTGCCTGAGGGAGCCCCCAGCTCCCACGCCCCCTCTCCTGGTGCAGGGTTGCCAAGGTTACATGCATGCTGTACTTCCTCACTTTAGTTTTCATATTGGAGGGAGGAGGGATGGGCAGTCCCCCTGTGACCTATAGGGTCCCAGGGAAACCCAGCCTCTGCTCAAACCCCCACCTCCCCAGCACTGTCTACACTTGTGGGCTCCCAGAGCTAATGCTGCTTTGAAAAACCAAAAGTAACCCACAGAGCAGCCCTCAGAATGGAAAATAGGTCTGAAGTCCCTGAGCCTGCATCCCAAGACACTGGGCCAGGCCAGGTGCAACTGGGCCGCCTCCACCCACCTCAGAAGCCATACAGAGCCAGAGCCTCACCCCAGCTGGCCTGCGGCCTTCACTAAAGGGGTAGCTGATACTAACAAGTACACAGGTGACAGGACAATGACCCAGCCACTCAAGAAGGAATTTCACCTTAAAGGATGCAACGCTTTAACCCAGGAGTTTGCCACAGCCTCCCTCACAACTACCTGACTCTAGCCCTTTTTTTGTTTGTTTTGTTTTGTTTTTGTCTTGGAGACAGTCTCACTCTGTTGCCCAGGCTAGAGTGCCATGGTATCAGCCGAGCTCACAGCAACCTCAAACTCCTGGGTTCAAGCGATCTTCCTGCCTCAGCTTCCAGAGTAGCTGTGACTACAGGCACCTGCCACAACACCTGGCTTGTTTTTCTATTTTTAGTAGAGATGGGGTCTCACTCTTCCTGAGGCTGGTCTCAAACTCCTGAGCTCAAGGGATCCTCCCACCTTGGCCTCCCCAGAGTGCTAGGATTATAGGTACTGTGCTGCCCTGGTAATGTGACAAGGGCCACAGATACTGAAGACTGAATGGCCTGGACTAGTGAACCAATAAAACTATATTTTATGGGCACCGAAATAGAATTTCATATACTTTTCCCAATGCCACAAAATATTTTTCTCCACCATTTAAAAATGTAAAAAACTTAGCTGTACCCTTAGCTCTATCCAGCCACAGGGACTGCACTTGGCCTTGGATTGCTTGAACAGAGGCATCGGCCTCTTTTTCTGGGCCCACTGGAGGCTGCAGTGCATGGAGACGCCTAACGCAAGTGCAGACAGCCACCGCATTCCCCACACTCCCGTGGCCCTAGAACCCCTCCTTTCCTCCTAATCCCTGAGAACTAGGGCGCAGGCTAAAAGCGGAGTTTCAAGTACCTGGACAGAGACAGCCTTGTGGGGGAGTACAGGGAGAAGGGTCCCCAGGGAGAACCTTAGATCAGATAGACTCGGGGGCTCAGGATTAGGGCTGTGGGAACAGGAGATTCCTACCACTCTCCAAGGGCACAGCCTGGCCCCTTCTGTGCAACCCCACCTCCCTGAAGTTGTGCCCACCTCGTAGGTGGTCTCGAGGCACAACAGTGGAGAAAGGAGCTTCTGGCGGGTGCCTTACCATGTCTGAGATGGGGTAACCTTCTCGTACCAGGACCGACACCATCTACAGGAACAAGCTGCATCAGCACCAGTTGCTAGAGAATCCCACCCCAGACTGGACCACGCAGGACCCCAGTGGGGCCTCTGAGGCACCTTATCAGCTGGGAACTCGACTGCACTGCCTGCACACGGGGTCCGATTCTGATTCCAGTTGGCGGCGGCATCGAAGTTGGTGTTGGGGACCCAGAGTTTGTAGGCAGCCAGGGTCAGTGCTGAGGAAGAGGTGACTGAATGCCTGCCCTGTTCTCTCCCAAAGTTCCTCTCCCCCAGGGAGGACAACCCGCTGAGAGAAGCACAGCGGCCTGGTGGGCAGGTCACATCCTGGGAGCATATGGGGTCCCTGGGCGCCTCAAGGCAGACCCTGAGGGAGCCCTGCCACAACAGAGCCTGCTCAAACATGCCCCCCTGCAAGATGCCTACCTGGATTCCCTCCCTGCCCCGCCCCCAGTTTCCCCTGGGCTGGAGCAGAGGATGGGATGGTCAGGGGATGGAGGAGAAAGGACAGCGCAGGCCTGTTCCTCTGCCTTGAAATCAGGAGGGCTTCCTGGAGGAGTCCGACCAAGTCCAGCAAAGAAGGGGCTGGGGGGCGGTCTATGTCCTGAGGAAGCCTCAAGGAGCTCAGGGCAGGGCACAGGTACTCACTAATCAGGAGACTGAGGCGGCTGCAGAGCCCCACAGACTCCCATGCACAACACAGTAGCTACAGCTACTCTGAAGAGGATCTAAAGCCTGTGTTGCTTCCTACTTTGCCTGGGCTGGGCTGGGCCCGAGCTTGCCTGAGGAACAGGGATTCATGGCCCACCAACCCCTCACTGCCCACCCCTGGCTTACTGTAGAGCTGTAGCCACAGCAGCACTTGGCCCAAAGCGCCCATCTCATCCAGCTCCCAGTGTCGCCAGTCCTGAGACTTTGCCCTGAGGGGCCCATGTGACCAGGAGAACAAGGATGGGAGCACTGGGTTAGTTACACATTCACCTCAGATCCGCCCCTCCAGGCACCTCCTGGGCCTCTCCACACCCTCCTCTCCAGCACCTGGGGTGCCCAGGAAGGGACCGTGGCAAGGTGGACCTGCGCCTGTGAAATGAGGGCCTGTGTGGGTGGTGAGGGGGTGGCAGGAAACAACTTCTGGGCTCACCCCTTCTCTGTTCTGGAAGCCTGGGGCCGAACCCATTTTGCTCACCTATTGAGGTTGGGCATCCACTTCTCCAGATGGAGATGGACAAACTGTGGATGGTTGGATAACAGGCGAGGAGAGTAGAGATATGGTATGTGGATGATCCACAAGGGTGGAGATTAACAGGTGGTCAGCAGTGGACAGCTTATGGAGGGTGGATGGATGGTAGAAGATGGATGGATGGTGAATGGGTAGATGGATTGATGGTGGATGGATAGTGAAAGGGTGGATGGTAGATGGTGGATTGGTGGATAGTGGATGGATGGATAGTGGAAGGGTAGATGGTAGATGGTGGGTGGATCAATAATGGTGGAGTAGATGGTACATGGTGGGTGGGTGGGTGGATGGATGAGGCTGATGAATAAGTAGATGGTTGATGGTGAAGGAATGGATGGATGGATAGTGGATGAACACCTACTGCATGTATGCTTTTATCCAACTAGACTTTACTTCTTCTGTGAGCAAGACACTTCGTCAGAGAAAGGAGCCCACCACTGGGATATGCTGTCTCTTTTTATGTCCTGGACAGGGGCTGCAACTTCTCTGACCAAAAAGCCTGAGCATACAAGTCAGTGACTGCCACATTCTCTCCTGATGGAACCACCTTCAAGCTGAGGCACTTGCTCTTGGGGTCCTGTCAGCCCTACCTGGGACCAGGAGAGTAGATCTACAAGGTCCTGAGGGTTGACTTTGTCCCCCTGTGGATTCACCGGAAGCTCCATCTTCCACAGTAGCTTCAACCAGAAGCAATGGAAATATTTCTGGGTCACATCTGCTTTGTCCTTTGTCTTGCTTCTCATTGAAAAGGAGGCTCTTTTACTGATTGGGACTCCTAGGACTCCACCCTAGAGTGTCCTGCTCTGCTCTTCCTTCCCCTCTGGCTCTCAATGCACAGTGATCTGTGGGGATGACATCTCCTGGAGCCTAGAAGTAGCCCAGGCCTGCCCAGAGACTGGGGCCCCTTTTCTTGACACAGGAGAGGCTTCAGAGGGTTAAATGGCTGAGACTTAGGGAAACAGAACCTCTTTGACTTGGCCAAGGTGGGTGGATCACCTGAGTTGACGTTTGAGACTCTCCTGAGAAAGAGCAAGACTCTGTCTCTAGTAAAAATACAAAAACTAGCTGGGTGTTGTGGTGGGCGCCTATACTACCAGCTACTCAGGAGGCTGAGACAAGAGGATTGGTTAAACCCAAAAGGTCAAGGTTGCTGTGTGTTATGATGCTATAGCACTCCACCTAGGGCAACAGGGATTTTGCCTCAAAAATACACCTCTTTGACCACTGCTGTCCCAGCTGGGCATCCCATTCCCAGAGAGACTGTGCAGTGTGGAGAGGACAGTGAGGCCAAGTAGGCAGTCAGAGGAGGCTTCCTAAAAGAAGTAACAATAAAAAGAGACAGGAAGGATGAAGTCATAGCTGCAGCCACAATGAATTGAAGATGGTGTAACAGGAGGGGCTGGGGCTGGGTGGTCATGGGGTACTGACATCCAGCTCCCCCACCCCAAAAGGGGAATCCCTAAGTGGAAACTGGAGGTGGATCACACTGTCAGAGGGTGGCTCAGAGAGGAGCTCGCATTAATCAAGGGTCAGGTACTGCCCCTGCCCCTGAGCAGCCAAGGGGTACTGGGAGCAGAGACATGAAGCAAGGAGTGGTGGAACCACACTATAGGCGCCCCAGGCTCTCAGGCACACATGTGGGCACATGCTTGCAAACTGGTCAGGACCTTAGCAGGAAAGAGGAGAAACACAAAATCTTGTGCCATCACTGACAGATAAGGTTGGATCCAGGGGCTTGGAAGTTACTCTTAGGGCTGTCTCATTCTCTGCGGATGCCCTCTTGTATTGGTTCCCTGGCCTGGGGTAGCTGGAAGTCACCACTTCCCTGAGCAGGCCATTGCAGTGGGAACCTTAGTGAGGTTCCTGTTTCTAACCACCAAGACAGAGACTGTTTGGCCATCGTAACTCTCAGCCCTGCCAGGAGTGTGGGGACACCAGGAGCAGCAGTTCTGCCAGTCCACACAGTGGGGGTGGGGAGAGAGGCAGGTGAACCTGGGAAATCAGTAGGAAAAGGCCCTGAGGCAGACACCTGAGGGAGGAGGGGAGCAAAGGGAAGACCAGGGGAGTAAGTTAGGGGTACATTGTTGTCAGGGCAGCTTGGATACAACTGAGAGGGGATGCCAGGAGGTTGTGAACTGGGAGGTCTCCACCAGCTTGGATGGGGCTGAGCCAGCTATCTATACACTAGGGTTGCGGGTAGGCGGACACCCCTGGTGGTGTCCAGTAGTGGTCAGACCACAGTTGGGCCCTCTTCTGGATTAAACATTGCATAAGGCAGCACAATTCATTTAGGCTCTTCATTTCATTCCTTCACCTACCAAGTGGGGGTGTCTGGACACAGCAGCCCTGGCATGGGGTCAGGGCAGGAGCACTAGGAGATGAGGGCTCAGTCTGGGGAGTACATTTGGCCTGAGTTCCTTGATTAGAAGTTAAAGTTCAAGGGGAAAAGACGACTGTCAAACTGCCATAAACCCACATCCTTCACTCCAGCAGCAGCTTCAAGGGGACCCGCTCCCAGTGACCCTTGACTCCAGAGTCAGCTCAGAGGGTGGGGCCTGGGAGCTAAAGGGGGACAGGGAGCAGGCTGGCACCTGCAGGGAGAGGGTGCCAGTAGTGGGGTATCGCACATGGAAGTGTACATTTCCTCTTTTTTCAAAGAGGACACTGCTGGTGCCCACCTGAAGGCCCATATGGAAAGTGCTCCTTAATGGGTGGGATGTGCGCTCAGCCAGAGGAAACACCCTGTGGTGACCTCAGGTCTCTGGATAGGGGGTTGCTGTGCCCTGCACTCCTTGCCTGGGGTCAGCTCTGAGAACTTCATCCATCACAGGCACATGGGAGCTGGGGGGTGGGGGGAATGGCTTGGGCTCCAGAAGCTACCATCATCCCCTTTCCCTTCTCCCTGTGGAGCCTGGGGCTCTGTCACTAAATTGACAGCCACCATGGGGGGACTCACCGTGACAGTTTCCATGGCCTCAGCCTCAGCACAAGCAGACTGCTTGGGCACACTGTCTTGCTGGGGTGTTGCTGTGGGCTGGGGAAACAGCTCTTGACCAGCCCTGGTCCTCAAACTACTTTTATAGTGGCCCAGGTCATGTTCACACATCCTGGCTCAGCCAGCTTTTCTGGGATCCTGCCCAGGACAGTGAATGTTTGCTAGTGCCAGATCAGTGCTCCCTGCCTACCTGCAGCTGTGGCTCCTAAGAGGGAGCCACTAACAACCCTCCCCTGAGAACAACCCTCTCATCCAGAAGGAGGGGTGTAGACTGAAGTAGGACATGGGCTGGCCCCTGGCCTGGACCTTGCAAGAGCCTGCCCCATCTTGGGAGGGATGGCTTGCTGAGGGGTGGCGCCTGGGCCAGCGCTCCCAAGGACCCCAGCTCCTCCCCAGGTGTCCTCTTTCCTCTGTTCATAGATGAAGGGGCCAAATGTAAACAGCACTGCAACACTTAAAGGACACAGATCCCAGGGCGGTGCCTATGGCTGAAAGGAGTAGGGTGGCAGTCCCATGCCAGAGGTGGTGGGTTCAAACCCAGTCCCAACCAAAAAAACCCAACACTGCAAAAAAAAAAAAAAAAAAAAAGACATAGACAACCCCACCCCCCCCAATCTGTGGAGTGACTTGTTGCCACAGGGTCAAGGCACAGGCAGCATTGACACTTAGCCTGTATGGCTCTTTAGTTCTCTTGTCCTTTTTATTTAACAAGATGTAGGTGATAGGAGATTAGATTATGCAACCAGAAACACCCTGGACTTCACAGTTTGAAATCCAATCTAGGCTTTCACCATTTGTGACTCTAGTAGTGTCTCATAGAGCATGTGAGCAGGTTTGAGTGTCACTGTAAGCTTCGGAATCTGAGGGCTGGCCCTTCAGAGCAGGGGTGGCCCAAGCTGGCCACTGTGCATCACTCTGGCAGTTACCTTTTTTTTTTAAGAGACAAGAGTCTCACTTTATTGCCCTTGGTAGAGTGCTGTGGTCCAGCTCACAGCAACCTCTAACTCCTGAGCCTAGGCGATTCTCTTGCCTCAGCCTCCCTGAGTAGCTAGGACTACAGGCACCCACCATAATACCCAGCTATTTTTTGTTGCAGTTTGGCTGGGGCTGGGTTCAAACCCACCACCCTCAGTATATGGGGCCGGCGCCCTACTCACTGAGCCACAGGCGCCTCCCGCAGTTACTCTTTTTAAAGGGAACTTTCAGAACACTGGTCTGTCTTGCCAAGTATGAGTTTTAGGCTCTTCCCTGGTTTGGGTCCTCCCTCAGTTCATGTCTGGATGTATGGGGGCTGCTTCTGTTTCAGAGTGCAGTGACACCACCTCCTAGCACCGCCTGAGAGCCAGGCGCTGGAAGCCTTGGCAAGCAAGGCTCTGCACCAGCTGCTAGCTCATCAGGTCCCAATTTCAGCCTTTCATTCATTATTCAGAGCAGAGTGGCCCAGGCCTGGTCCGCCTGAGCTGAGAAGAGGCAGGTGAAAATCACAAGCCAGCCTGGCTCCCTTCCCAGGCCTAAACAGGACTTCCTGGTTTCCAGCTCCCTGTAAGAGGATAGAGGTAGGAGATGGCCTCATTTGCATTTGTGGGCTAGACTTGGCCCTTCCTCCCCCCTTGAAGTCTGGACATCAGGTTGAGGGGCAGGAAGCCCGAGTCCCTGGGAGGAGCAGCTCAGACCCCACCCTAACCCTGTCACCTTTCTCATCAGCCTGCTTCTTGCTGCTGGAGAACTACATGATCTGTAATAGAAGCCCAGGTCTGAAGCTTGCTCCACAGGTGACCCTACTTGCATCCTGAACATTAGGTCTAAATCCAGCAGGTCTCAGGATTTACTGCCCATTTCCTTTCCTGCAGGACCCAGCAAAAGAAATTCCAAAAAGATGTAAGAAAATAATCTAAATTCTGATATCTGGGTTGGCCAGGCCCTCTGGTGGTGCTGAAACCCTCTAGTGCCCATGGGACTGTGTTAGCTGTCCCAAATCGTGGGTGGTGGCAGCACTTGTGCACTGCCAGGTCTGTTTCAGTGTACTCAAGGCCATGTGGGACCCCTGGCTTGGAACAGTGTTCTGGAAGACCGATGAAGTGCAAGTCTTCACCAGGACATGGTGACCCCAGACAGAGTGACCAACAAGACTGTGTTCCTGGGGCAGCCCCGAGCCCCCATCATGTACAGAGTGGAGACTGCCTGGGTCCCAGGAGGAGACTCTGCTTGCTCATCGTGGCTGCTGTCAGCCTGGGCACAGTAAGAGCAGGATGGACCTGCAGAGGACCAGGCTGGTGATGGCCTACTGCAGGACCCCCAGGTGAGCCCTAGGACCCTGAAGGGAGGATTCTTGAGGATTTATTCCCAGGCCCAACCCTTCCTGCTGCCTAGTGGGCCATGTGTGGAAGCCAATGGCATTTCCTCTGGACCTGGCCCCTGAGCTGTGCCTTGGAGGACAGAGAGGGGCTGAGCAGGGTTCTGCAGTAGATACACGGGATATGGGGGTGGGGAGGCAGAAGGATAGGGGGGAAGAGCTAAGTGGTTCCTCTGCCTAATAATTTAGAGGCCCTCCAGGGAGTTGCTAGTAGGCCTGACACAAGTGACTACCTGTAGGAATGGAAGACAGATCACAGGACCCGCAAACACCAGTCATGGGTAGTTCCTTAGAAGCTGCTGCCCAGAATACCCACAACCACCCACATTTCAGCACTGATATTACTTAGCAATAACCCCCTTGTTTCAGAAAGAGGCAGGTGCTGACATGTTACAGATGAGAAAACTGAGGATCCACTACAAAGTGGTAAAGAGAAAACTGATCCCAGGTCTGTGGGTCCAGCACAGGCTCCTTCCACTATGCCAGGCGCTGGGTATGCAACGGGGCAAGGAGTCAGAGCCTCCTCTGAACTGAGCCACAGACTTGGAGACCAGCCCCCAGGACTCCCTCAAGGTCAGAGCCATTGTCTGAAGGAAGGCAAAAAGGCCACAAGCAGGATCACATGTAATGTGTAAGACCCAGTGTAAAATTTGCCCCTTGTTCAAAAAAACTGAGGATTTTAAGATGGCAGTAGGACAGCCACACAGGTTGCTGCCCAAGTGCTATCCGCAGCCTAGCAGAAGGAGGGCCCCTCACCCAAGCCTATGAGAGAGTGTGGTAAGAAGCCCAGACTTGGTAGTCAAATTTATTTTCCTCTAATAAGACAATTTAGCATTTCAAAGTTACGCATTCTGCAGTCTTAACAAACTTTAGTTATTAGCATCAGAAACACAAAAACATTGCAAGACCTCAAAACACAAATAAATACCAAATAAAATCAAACATAATATACAATAAACAAAAATATAAAACACAATAATGCTATCAGAAAATTGGACATGTTGCTAACTCATATTAACAACATGATTATTGCTGAGCAATAACTTATACTTTTTGTTTTTTCTTAGAAGAGCAGAAAAACACAGGACGTGAATCACTGGTCACAATCACTTGGACTGTCAAGATGGGTCCTCACAGCGAGCGGTTACTACAGACGGCAATTTTTAAAACAGGCAGATTAAAAATACAGAGTCAAATGAGAGATAGGCCTTCTTTGGTCTTTGTTTTTTGGGTTATAGAACTGAACACAAAAGGTGTACCATCAGAGAAAAGAATGCAATTCTAAAAATGTTATACAAGTGTCTACATTGATTTATACACTTCCTTTATCACAGTTGTTGTTCTATAGATATTTCTTATAGAAATCCTTGGAAATAATGCCAGCCTTTGTTGTTTTCCAATTAAGTCATTTAGTTTGCTGTTGAAGGTTATCTTACTTGTCTGAGGGGGCTAAGTTATAAAAACCAACCGCCACTAATTACAGGAGTGGTACAGCGATCCTGGACTTTTAACCTCTTTTACACGCAAGAGTTCACAAGACAGACTCTGACACAGCACAGCAGGAGAAATGAAATGCAAGCTCTGCTTGGCCTTGAGGGCCTCCTTAACCACATAACGACCAGTCCCAAGGCTGGCCACAGCTTGATACATCTGTTTGTGTCTGCCCTATAGGTCCAGGGCACACCTGAGGCAGGTGGAAAAAGCCCATAGGATGTTTTTGGGACTCTGTGATGAGCTGCTGGCCTCTCCTCACTCCCACCAGTCCAGCTCCTGAATACCAGTGCCCAGGACAGTCAGCACCAGCCAGAATGAGACAGTAATGAGGCCCAGGCCACCTGCTGACACTGACTTCATCTGATCTAGACACTAATGGGCACTCTCTACTTTGGAGAAAACAGCTATTGAGATTTGCAAACGGAAGACAGAACCATGGTCTTGAGCTGAGAAGTAGATTTGGGTGACAGATCTCATTTAGCCTCACAAGCACAAACACAGAGGAGTTCTCAAAATTCTCCCCAAGTCTCCTTCTGCAGTCTGGTAAGATCTGGACTAAAAGTAAGAAACTAGTACCTTACACCTTTGCCTGAGCCCTTTTCAATGCACTAATTACCCCAAGCAGAGGGATGCATCTGGGAGGGCTAAGGAAAGTGCCAAGAGGCCCCCATAGGCAGTCTGTACTCTGCCCCCTGCCAGGCTGGAGTACTTGTCAAGGGCATGTCAAGTCCCTGCATCACCCCTCCATGTACAGAAAGAGAAGGAGTTAGTGCCTTCCCTGGATGCCCCGAGACCCCCTTAGCATCCTGCTGCTGCTTAAAGATCCATCCAGACACCTTTTCCTTTGCCAGATGTTATCTATGGGCTACAAATGCCAGGCCCACTATGGGTGACCAACTCCAGACACTGTTGAGTGAAAGGGACACTGTTACTGATGACATTGGGACAGGAGGTGTCCACTAGGACATATGGCCCCTGGCCTGGACAACTGAGGACCCTGGAGCAGACCAAGGTGATCCGGGGAGGCAGCTGACCATCCCTATGGGACTGTGCCTGCCACCCCTGTTCTGGCTGAGGTGGGCCACCTGTGGTCATGAGGAAGCTTTCTGCCAAATAGCCAATTCAGTGGGGATTCCGGTGGGTAGTGGGTCTACAGGGCCCTGGTGGAGGTGGCTTTCCCAGGAAGAGGAGCCGCTGCACTTCAAACTGTGGTTCTCTGGTGTCACAAGCCAAAGATGACATGGAGAGGGAGAGAGAAAGTGGGGTGGGGAGAAGTTATTGGAGCAGAGCTTCCTAGTTCAACCAGTTGTTTTGGCATCAAAGAGACGCAGCGCCATCCCTTGATAGAGGCTGCTCTAGGAAGGGGTCATGGATTAGGGCCAAGACATAGGCCACATGAGGACCCTTCTCTGCCCATCTACACATGAACACACACCACTATGTCACAGCCTTAACCCAGGGCTCCAGTTGAGATTTTCTCTCTGGGAAAATGCACAACCATCTTGCATGGCAAGCCTTAAAATAATTCACGCATATTCCTTCCTTGCTTTCTCTATGCTACCCATGAACCTGGGGAGCTTGGAAGCCAAGTTTATAAATAAAAGTCCACAGAGGCTGACTCCAGCCCCCTCAGAAGCCAGAGCCAAGAGGGCTAGCCAAGGCCCCACAAGGCCTTACTTCTACCCCTCAGCCCCTCAACCTTGATGGAAAGTGACCCCCCCCCCCGTAGCTGACCACAGCCTGGCCCCCACAGTACCACAGACACACCCAACTTCCAGCTGCTCTGGCTCTCCTAGCACAAGCCCTAAAACTAGAGGGTCAGGCTTCTGAGCCCCACCATGGGTCTGCTACAACCTGTGTGTGGCTTTGTGTGGCCATGGGAAGAGCTGTGTCCATCATGTATGCCTGGTCTAGACCACTGCAGCCATCAGTGGCCTACTCCACACCAGTGTCCCAACAGCAAGGAGCAGCCAGAGCCACAGGGTTCAAGAGAAACTGCATGAGGCAAATATAAACAGGAGATTGTTTTCATTTCTGTTAAGAAGGTGACAGTGTAGCAGAAAGGCTTAATTCATGTACAAAGAATTCAGTGTTGATTTCTTTGAAGTATTTAACACTTCTGTCCTGTTTGGAAATTTTGTCACTTTTGGTAAGTGGGAAGCAAATTCAAAGCATGTGCCCACCCTCCACTCTTGTTGCTGGGACCCTGTGAAGTCGGGAGGACCGACCACTGGCCTGCCAGGCAGCTGGGCCTCAGCCACAAGGAGACCACAAACCCAGGCCAGCCCAGGCGGCAAGCACCAGGCAAGGACTCCCAGGATGGAGTGACTCAGGCACGTCCAGTCAGGACAGTGTGAAACACTGTCTGAGACCACTTTCCAACAAGTCCTGAGTACCAGGAGGTATGTGCCCCCAATATAATCAAATTATATGGAGATGAAGCTTAGGACACAGACCACGCCTCACCCCAGAGGACAGAGCCAGTTACTCAGGTTACATCCTACAGGCCCCCTGGGTGGGAGGCCAAGAGGGCTCTACTGTATCTCATCAGAAGCATCTGTCTAGGAAGGGATACTGGGAATGTCCCACTTATGATGAGTACTCCCAAGAGTGCTCATTTAGATGAGCACTAATGGCCCACACCCAGGCCAGGATTTAAATCCAGATGGGGAAATTAATTTGTTGAATATTGTACACACTTTCAGCAATGGGGAGGAAGTCCTTGTTATTAATCCCTGGCCTCAGGAAAGCCACCTGAGGCCAGGGAAGAACTGTCAGGAGGTCCTCCCTTCTTTAGGTCTCCAGGGTAGAGCCCAGGGGACAGGCCTTGAGAAGGCTGGGGACACTGTGAGAGAAGGGTGTTTTTGGAGCTCCTGCAGGAAGTCCTTCCTTTATGAGCAGGGACACATGATTCCTTTATGGGGGCAAGACCAATGACACTAATTTTCCCCCAAAGCAATCTCAGGAGAGTGGAGAAAGGAAAGGCAGATGAGCATTTTAACCATGAAAGGGCATGGCAGGCGTGTGGAACTAATGAGGTCCCTTGTGGAAGCACAGGGATGGGTGTGCAACAGGAGGGCACTTCCAGCAGGCACTGGGGCGAAGGCACCCAGGACAGACGGCAGCACCAGAGACAGGTGGGCCACCAGGCACCAGCCAAGCTGTCCCCGCGTGCCGCCAAGGGGAGGGCCCAGAGGCAGGCAGTCTTAAGTGCGCAGCCCAGCTGATCAATTGTGGGTGCGGCTGTTGGACAAGTGGCACAGGTGTGGTTCGCACACATTGGTTTGCCTAAGAAGCACCTGTCACGTGTAGCACCCATCAGTGGTAAGAGCACCATGAAGTGTGGTGCATAGCAAAAGGGGTACAGGGCAGGGCTCTAGGCTTCTCATCACAGTTGGACCTTTGAGAGACAGTAAACAGTGAGTTGAGAGAATGCCATCTGGGCAGGCACAGGCTGGGACAATAAGCCCTGTGGCCACCTTTCCTGCCGAGGGGGTGGTTCAGGAATGCCCATCAGTCAGCCTGGGCAAACCCCCAGAGCAGCTGTTTCTAGAATGCTCGGAGGGTTCTGCTTCGAGATGTGTAGGCTCCAATGGCCTGGCAGGGGCACGGAGGAGAAGCTCGGGTTCTGCCCCATACTTGCCTCCCTCAGGGTAGGACCAAGCCATGCTTGGACCAGGCAGCTCATTTTTGGGGCCTAGACATTTGGAATTTGTGGTAATTAAGTAAGGGAGGTGCCGAAGGCAACAATGGAGCCTTGCCTCCCTCAGCAGGTACAGAGTTATCTGAGGGCCTTGAAGAGATAAAGATCTAGTGGTAGAGAGAAAGTCTGGTTAAACTAGCACTTTCTAGAATTATGCTAAACGAAAACCCAGGGTCGAGAAGCAGCATGTCACATCTAAGGCACATGTACCGTATGCCACCATCTCTATGCAAAGATGTTGTTTTCAGAGATCATTAACAAAATGCAGCGAGATGACAGAATGAACAGACACACCTGCCAGGCCCTCAGCGCAGACTCCTGCCACCCCTGGACACTGGACACAGAGACCAAGGCCGGTGTTGTCAGCCACAGAGGGCTAGTCTGAACACATGGGGCAGAATTTTAAAAACCTACAGGATTTTGTTCAGAACTCCAAAGTTCAACTAATGCCCTATTTTAGGGTGAAAACAATTATAAATCTGAAAATGATGCACAGCATCCATGAGCAATGTTCCTTTCATAATAATTTTGAAGTAGTGTCATTAACTACGACAGATATTGAAGGTTTACATTTCTAACGAGAAATAACAACAGATTGAATATTCTCTTTCCTATCACAAGTGATAACCAGTGTTTGATATTTTACATTTTCTTCCAAGAAATATCAGTCTATCAACGTTTTAAAATAAAATGTTTGCAGTAACAATTATTCGTAGAACTTCAAATTAAAAAATGATTCTGAATTTAGAGACTTTAAAAAAAAGACCTAGGTTACTTCAGGGTCTTCTGACAAACAAATTGTTAAAACAGAGACCAGATGAGGCCTTAAAAATAGACAATATACTATATTTGAAACAAGATTGCACTCTTGAATTTCAGAATGAATATATCAGAATTGCATTATTATTTCATAAATTCTCCTTTACTTAACATGCTGACATGTCCAGCTATCCCCACGTGTGTTTTCTTTTTTTGGTGTTCAAGTTTCAGGAAGAAAAATCATATTTCTTTTGTTTAGCATATATGTTTTCCACCTTAATTAACTAGATCTTTAAAAATGAAAATGAAAACCTTCTCTGACAGCAGTATTTATCTTGTTGAAGGATAAATAATTCTTCAGAGTGAAGTGTTACTAGTCTATACAAAACATGTCAGGTGTGTGTTCTCGTGTGGCTCCTCCCGCCGGCCGTGCGTCCACTTTCTGCCGCTTCTCCGTTCCACAAGGTCCTTTTCAGAGCTTGAGGACCTCAGTGAAGACAGACTGGTTCAAACCCCCCAAAGGAGTTACCTTCTGCTAAATTCACCTCCCCAGTTACTTGTCAGGGATCTGGCAGATCCGAAGTATCCACTATGACTTTAATAAAAATTGTATCATCTTTAATATATGTCCCATTTTCTAGAACAGTTTGGGCCACAAAGACTGGGCAGCCGGAGGCAATATTCATCTCTCCAGTAGGCTTCTTGAAGCTGCTGCTATTGGGGTCAGGCTTGAATGCATCTCCCAAATGACGCCGAGAGGACCCCTGATCCATCAACATGAGCGTCACTTTCTGCTTAAATGGCCAAGGAAGCAAAGCATCATACTCTCCACGCATAATGACAAAAAACAGCGACAAGTGTGTCCCTTTCCCCATCCCATCCCCATTCAGGTAGACCCTGGCACACATCTTATAGCCAAAGTAGCCTGTGTAGAATGGCTGGCTGTAAAGGGACAGGGTCTTCCCCATGACGGCCTCCTGCTTCCGCCGCTTGTAATCTCGGATCTTCCAAATCAGCACGCCATTGTAGCTGGCGGTCTCAAGGACCTGGAACCGTAGGTCCATGTCAGCCAGGCGGATGTCGTGGACACTCAGCATCTGGTCATGCCGACTAAGCTGGGACTCCAGCAAGCCTGCCACAGGCGAGGAGAAATTTGGCCAATGAGACATGTGAATGTCAGAAAGGTTAGAAAAGCAAATCCACACGAACTTTTTTTTTTTTTTTAATGTTTTAGAGCCAGGGTCTCAACATGTTGTGCAGGCTGGCCTCAAACTTCTGGGCTCAAGAGATCCTCCTGCCTCAGCCTCCTGAGCAGCTGGGACTATAGGCATAGCCACTGCACCTAGCTCACACCAGTATTTGAATTAAATAATATAAAATCATTGTGGCTACTTGGGGTGAGAGTAGCAGACCACCACACAGATGCCTTGAAACATCCCTCCTTCCATAGGAGGGCCCAGGTTCCTGCTCCAAGTCTACCCAATACCCATGTCCTCAATACCATCTGGCTGGAGGAAATGTCAGGCCACAGCCTGCTAAGATGGGATGCCCTGGGGTGTGGCCCTGGGGCTATGTGTTACAGGGTATCTCACTGCAGGGTTGATGAGAGAGTGAAGCCCACCTTGGGTGGGAGCCCCTAGCGGCAAAGGCAAGAGCTGCCCTCTTGCTCATGTTCCCTGCTCTCCAACCTCCACACCAGGGAGTTATCTGGGTTCTCTGAGCCTAAGCTGCTCCCATCCACTCCAATCTGTGTCTTCTGCTGGCTAATCCAATCCCAATACACTGCAATAATCCTTGTTCCCTTCCACCATTAATCCTTTCCATGCAAATATTCACAATATTCTTTTAGTCCCCAGAGCTACAGGCATACATCTGCTTCTAGATATGCTGGCTGAATGAGCTCAGGCTGTGCACCAATCCCTAATCCCTGCCAGCTCCTATTCCTGGGGCTCTTAAGAGTATGGCCTGGAGTGCATGATCAGGGGGCTCTGGCCTCCCTCTGTGCCTGTCTCCACTCGGTGGCCCTGGTCTCTCTCAGGGAGGGCTCTGCAGCCTCCTGCGGCCACACCTGCCCTAACTCTACTGCTGGGCCTCCCACACAGGGAACAAGCTTAACTGAGTGCTAGGGAATTGCTGAAGGTCATCATACCACAGCACACGTTACCTGCAACTGGAATGAGCTGTTCTAAAGCAGTGTTTGCCCAGTGGATTCATGTCAAGCCACTCACCCAGGATGCCCATCTCCACTCCTGCCCCCATCTCACCTGTGTTCCGAGCCACCTGCCCAGCACTCTTGTCCACGCTTTCCAGCTCCGTCACACGGTTCTGAAGGGATTCCACACTGCTTTTCATGCTGTCTGCTTCCTCCCAGTTCTGCCGGAAGGGACGGATCTCTTTGTCGAGCTCTTTGAGTTTCTCTGCTTGGCTATCTATTACTCGCTTCCAAACCAAAAGTGTTAAAAGAGTAACAACTAGTTAGGAATCTGAAAATGCTGAGCCACCTTTCCATCAAATTCAGACTGGCCAGGAACACAACAGCCACAGGGGTCCCTCAGAGACGCTGCCCACCAGCAGTTTCAATGCCAAGTGAAGCAACCTGAGTCGGCACTGCTCCCAGGAGCTCCCTGGGGACAAGCTTATGCTCTGTAGGAAGCACACAAGGTGACCTGAAGCCAGATGGAGGATGATGCATTCTTATAGAAAACAACAGAATAATTTCCCACTATGTCTGGTTTGCTTTACCAATAGAGAACCATCAGGAAAAAGAAATGATGGATGTCAAGCACTTAGAGGACCAGATCCAATACCTGAGATGTGGGCTCAGGGCAGGCAATAGCTCCTGCCTGGTGTTTACCTAGAAGTAGCCCAGTGGTCTCTTGCTCCCTGCACATACATTGGGTGTCAATAAATCCCATGGCTCTCCTGTTAGACATCTGGATCTGACCTCACCTCCCACTCCCGTGTCTCTCCACGCAGGCCAGCAGTGCCTCTGTATGCTCACTAGGCTCCCTCACATCTTGTCCAACGCCCTCATGTACCTCAGAGGCTACAGGTACTGAGGGTCCCTGCTTCCCAGCAGAAGGGAAGGTAGAGAGGGTTCACTCCCTCAGTGCAGGACCCAAAAGGTCCCAGGTTTAGGATGCTGGAGTTACACCCTTGTGGCCTACTGTCCCTTTAAACATCTGAGGGCCTCTTAACCCACTGCCTGGGCCACAGTGGAAGTGCAGCCCTAGCTCTGTGGCTGCAAAGGGTGTTCTAGGACTGTACCAGGATCCTGGGAGAAGAGCTCCCAGCAACCCAGAGACCTGACCTGACCAACCAGCTTTGCACAAGGAAAGGGCCCCAAGATGGGTCCACAGGCCCTGGGTGAAACCAAGGGACCAGATGCCCATAGGAGTGGAGTTCCTCCTCTACCTGCTCCATGCTAAGGCTGCCAGCTCTGTAACCCCTTTTCCCCAGTGAGGGAAGCAGAAGCACTGCTGTCAGATGTATGTGTGGCTGCCAACAGCAAGCCTGACTCTGTTCTATCTTAATTTAAGTCATTTAGAAAGTCTTTTTCCAGAAACATACCATTTATATTTATGGAGGGATGAGAATCATGTTCTAGCCATGGTGGCCCAGTCAGGCGAGAGTGCAGTGGCTATTCACAGGGTCCATCACAGCTTACTACAGCCTTGAACTCCTAGGCTCAAGTAATCCTCTTACCTCAGCCTCCCAAATAGCTGGGCTAATGAGAATGTGTCACCACACTGGGCTAATTTTTCTATATTTTATAGAGACAGGTCTCACTATGTTGCCCAGAATGGTCTTTTTTTAAAAGACAGACTCTCACTTTGTTGCCCTAGCTCATAGCAGCCTCAAACTCTTGGGCTGAAGACATTCTCTTGCCTCAGCCTCCCTAGTAGCTAGGACTATAGGCATCTGCCACAATGCCTGGCTATTTTTAGAGATGGAGTCTCACTCAGGCTCAGGCTAGTCTCAAACTCCTGAGCTCAAGCAATTCACCCTTCTCAGCCTCCCAGAATGCTAGGATTACCAGGCTGGTCTTAAACTGCTGGCCCCACCACATCTTCCCATCTCAGCTTTCCAAACTGCTGAGATTATAGGCATGAGCCACCATGCCCAGATGGTTTTCACTTCTTTTTTTTTTTGAGACGGAGCCTCAAGCTGTCTCCCTGGGCAGAGTGCTATGGCTTCACTGCTCACAGCAACCTCCAACTCCTGGGCTCAAGCGAGTCTCCTGCCTCCGCCTCCCAAGTAGCTGGGACCACAGGTGCCCGCCACAATGCCCAGCTATTTTTTGGTTGCAGCCATTATTGTTGTTTGGCGGGTCCAGGCTAGATTCGAACCCGCCATCTTAGGTGTTTGTGGCTGGCGCCTTAGCTGCTTGAGCCATATGCGCCGAGCCGGTTTTCACTTCTAAAAAGAATATGTATTTTGAAATAAAGCTTGTGAAGGCTAGAGAGCTTACTGTTCAGTATAGCCAGGGAATGGTTGAGTCCCTCTGAAGCTAAGGCCTCACCGGGTACTCAAGGGTAGAGCCCCAGGGGCCCACTGAATTCACTTCTCCTTTTGGGTCTATTTTTAAACCTTTAGGTTTCAGCACCTTTGCTTGGCTGTTACTAACCATGAAAGAATAAACATGGCACATTTGGGCTACTTTTAGGGGAGTAAAGCACAATGTTACTCTTCCTGTTCTTTCTAAGAAATCTGATGTTAGCCAACATTTAAAAAGTAAGGATTAGGGGCAGCGCCTGTGGCTCAAAGGAGTAGGGCACTGGCCCCATATACCGGAGGTGGTGGGTTCAAACCTGGCCCTGGCCCAAAAAAAAAAACTAAGGATTACTTCTTTAAATAACATCTCTTTTTCACTAATTATTTTAAACAAGTACATGCTGGACAAAGGAATATTTGATTAGTTCACAAAGTTTGTTTTTAGGAGATGGTACTGACATTAATGAACATCTAAAACCACAATGTTTTTTTTATTGGCTGGGCCGTGTTTGAACCCACCACCTCCGGTATATGGGGCTGGCGCCCTACTCCTTAAGCCACAGGTGCTACCCCACAATGTATTTTTAATAAACATCTGAATCCTTTCCTATCAGCTACCTACTAGCATTATAAACTAATGTGGATACCAATGAGTACAAGAGGCAAGTTAATGAAAACTTACTCAACAAAGGTTTGAGAAACCCAAGAGTGAACCAGGAGTCACAGAACAGCTGTGGAAAAACTTCTTATCACTGCTATAGCCAGTCCTGAGCTATGAAGCCTCAGAAAAGGGCATCTGCACTGATAGGCAGCTGCCTCAGCCTAGCAAGGACACATACAACAGAGGCTCAACCAAATACAGAGTTCCCATACAGCAAGGGAAAACACACTATTTTTAAAATAGGCCTTTCATTTGTATAAATGGCCCAGTTTAAAAGCAGAATGAAGATCCATGCCAAGCTTTCTCTATAAAGTGCAGCAAACAAAATTTCGTTTCCCCCCCCAAAATTTCATTCTTAAAGAGCATACCCTCAGCCGTTGCAGTGTTTATAAAAATCTTAAATGCAGGTGTGGAATTTTATTAGAAAAAAAAGAACTCTGAGATGAATGGTATAGTTTTTACAATCTTTATAAACAAACCCTGATCAAAAGATTTGTTTTCAGAGAGCATCATCCCAGCAGCTTCTTACACTTACACCTTAGGGCTTCATCATGTCACTGGTGTTACTTCTTACCCTCAGGCCACAGGGACCTTGGCACATAAACTCTATCCAGTGAGACAGCCTGGTAGAGCTGTGCAGCCTGAATGAGGGCTGCATGAATGGAGCCCTACTTGCTATCTTTCCAGCCCCACGCGCTCTGCTTAGGCAGACCCCTGATGCGAGAAACACCTTTCTATCTAGTTCTGGCAATAGGAGCCCAGAGCAGGGGCTCACAGAGTGAAGCTCACACCTAGGCTGTCTTTTTAACTGAAATACACGTGTGTGTGTGTGTGTGTGTGTGTGTGTGTGTGTGTATAGAATCTATGGGAAGGAAAATATTAAGACAACTCTTACTGTGACAGCAAAAGCAGATATACTTTTAAATGCCACTCTCCTAATCCCCCCTCACCTGTGTCCCCATCAGCCACAGCCCAGCATCATCACTCTGTACTCCTACTATCATTGGAATTTTAGGGTCTACTGGATAATCAAATAAGGGAGGAGGTGGCCCTGAGTGGCATATACTGTTTTCACCAAGGTGGTCCACATGAAGGGCTAGGGAAGGACTGAGGGTAGGGTGGTTAAGGGAAGGCTTCCTGGAGGAGGTGGGGTTTACACTGACATTTAAGGTGTTTGAAGAAGAGCCGGAGTTGGCCCAGAAAGGGAGGTATGGGGAAGAGAGCTCAAGACATTCATGTGGGAGTATAACAGCTCTCAAGAAAAAAAAAGAAAGGAACCGCTGGCCAGTCACAAGGTTTTTCTGGGCCAGAGTGAAGAGTTTTAAAGTAAACCCTTCCTACAAAAGGGTTCTAAGGTGAGAGCTAGAATGAGGAGGTCATGTGAGTGGGCTCCACCTAACAGTGTGGAAGAGGATCTGAAAGAGCAAAGCACAACTCACCTGAAGCCAGTGCCTCTGCACACCTAGAGGTTTCTAGCAGTGTTTCCTCCATCTCGCCTCACCAATTAGACTGCCAACCCCATACTGCCACTGAAGTTAAGATACATTCCACCCGGCTCGGCGCCTATAGCTCAACCGGCTAAGGCGCCAGCCACGTACACCTAAGGTGGCGGGTTCGAATCCCCAGCCTGGACCCGCCAAACAACAATGCTGGCTACAGGCTCGGCGCCTATAGCTCAACCGGCTAAGGTGCCAGCCACGTACACCTAAGGTGGCGGGTTCGAATCCCCAGCCCGGACCCGCCAAACAACA
>CAUYTI010085773.1:0-37280 GCA_963575145.1 Galago senegalensis
TCCTGAAGACATCCTCCTTGCTATTGCAAATTATAAAAGAAGAAATTTTCCTTTAATATGCAATTTTTGTAACATGACTGAGCATTCAAGCACCCATGTAAAACAGAACACAATTACTATAAAAGTAACATGTGAAGAGATAGAAATATTTAGTTTCTAGTCTTAATATAGAGAAAAAGAGCAAATGACCAGCTGTGTGACCTCAGACATTTAGCTTTGGTTCTTGGGTATTTGTTTTTAGTCATCTTTTAATATAGATTAAAGTGTTTCAAAACTTTGAGACTTTTGAAATTGAGGCTGGCTAATTCCTAGTAATAGAGGGTGGAGTCTTTTCTGTTCTTTGTAAGATGTCAGAACCACCAATAATGTCTCCAGATATTGTCAGTGTCCCCTGGGTGGGTAGCAAAATTGCCTGCAGAATTACTCAATTAAGGCGACCCACTGCATAGGATTTTTGAGATATTTAATTACATACACAAACGCATATGAAAATGCTATGAAATTTTAATAAATTACAAAATCTAATGGGTTGTTTTTATGAAGCATGAGAATTTGGTGAAGCTTAAAACAAATCGTTAGGCTCAGTGCCTGTAGCTCAATGCAAGCCACATGCACCTGAAGGTGGCCGACTCGAACCTGGGTCTGGCCAAATAAACAACAATGACAATTGCAACCAAAAAAAATATCCAGGCCTTGTAGCAGGTGCCTATAGTCCCAGCCACTTGGGAGGCTGAGGCAAGAGTATTGCGTAAGCCCAAGAGTCTGAGGTGGTTGTGAGCTATGATGCTGTGACACACTCTGAGAGCAACATAGTGAAACTCTGTTTCCCATATTCTAAGGCTATAATTAGGTTATGACATTTCTATAAAAGCTATGAATTAGTTTCAAAATAGAACTGTGTACATTGGATACTTTTTCTTTAATTTTGGAGATACTTTGCTAAGAAGAACATTTTCTTTTTTTTTAATTAAATGATAGCTGTATACAGTAATGCAAACATGGGGTACAGTGTAGTGTTTTCATATACAGTTTGAAATGCTTTCATCAAGCTGGTTAACATAGTTTTCATGTCATTTGCTTAGTCATTGTGTCAAAGCATTTATATTCTATATTTTTATTAAATGATAGCTGTATACATTAATGCATGGAGTACAGTTTAGTGTTTTTATATACAATTTGAAATACTTTCATCAAGCTGGTTAACATAGATTTCATGTCATTTGCTTAGTCATTGTGTCAAAACATTTATTTTCTAGTTCTAAAAAAGTTCACTTGTACCCTTGTTAGACAGTTATATCTGGCCTCAGCCTCCCAAGTAGCTGGGACTACAAGTGCCTGCCACAACACCTGGCTACTTTTTTGTTTGGTTGGTTGGAATTGTCATTGATGTTTTAGCAGGTCCAGGGCAGACTCGAACCCCCTCAGCCTCAGTGTAACTGGCTGACGCCCTATACACTGAGCTCCGGGCACTGAGCCAAAACCAGCATCTTTGAATCTCTCTTTCTGGTCATAAAATCTCTCTTTGCCTCTCTCTTATAGGGATATAAGTGATCCCATTTAGGGCCCACTCAGATAATCCTGAATAACGTCCCCATCCAAAGATCCTTCATTTAATCCACATATGAAGATCTTTTCTTCTGTATAATCTAACATTCTTGGGTTCCAGGTATTAGTTGGTGAATATGTTTGGGGGTGGGGGGTGGTACTTTTCAGCCTACCACAGTCTTCTGTTATTTTGCAAAAGCATACTCAAAAAACCTTGCATCCTATTTTGGTAAGGAATGAATGCCCCAACTTCTAAATATCTAACTTCCTGGAGGCCATGGAGTAGATTAAAGCCTGAACAAAAGATCCACACAGTGTTCCTACTGTTCACAACACAATCCTCCTTCAAGTGGCCACTGAATGAGTAAAGCAGATCACACCCTCCGTTCCTCCCGCATTTCGGATACAGAGATTGGCAGTATTCATTACACCGCCCAGTAGGAAGTGTGTCCCCCTGAGATGTCCCTGCACCTCGGGGAAACTGCCACGCGTCCCTGGCTGTGCTGACGCAGGCCGGGGAAGCCAGCTGGGAGGGAGGAAAAGAAGCGGCAAACGGCAGGGACGTTGGCAGCTGTGTTCTAGTTTGGAAGGAAGTTGGTCACCCACACACTCTACAGCGGGAGCAGGGCTCACGCCTCCGGGGCCTCAGTCCTCTCAGACCCTCTCCATCTGCCTTGTCTGAAAGTCAGTTTCCTAGTCAACGTCGCTGGGGACAGAACAGCACTATTTTGCTGTAGCTCTGACTTACTTAATTTTTATTTTATTTTATTTTTTGGCTTCTTTGGATTCCTGCGGTGTTGATGTTTTATTAATGGTTCCGCTCTCTCTTCAGAGGCGGTTGGAATCCTGTCTATCATCTGGCAATTGGCAGCAGAGCGCCAGCAAGGAGGGGAAGGAAAGGGCCAGGTGTGCTTGGTGGGGACAGAGGCTGGGCTGAAAGCGGTCTGACCTTGGCCCGGCCACCTGCACCAGTAGCTCTCCCGATACCTGCCTGCAGGGGGCGCTGCCACTGCTGCACAGGAAAGACTGCTCTGTGGCTCCGGTCAGATCACTGCCACACCTCTACCAGGGCGGGTCCCCAGATGGTAAGAGGACCCCGTATCCCTGCTGTGCTTCAGGGCCCGCTTTGATGTGAGCTGCCATCAGCCGGATCCCAGAGACCCTTGGATGAGCCAGAGCCCCAAAGTGAGTCCACAGCACAGTCCATGCCCTGTACCCGCCAGGCCTGCCTCTCCTTGGCCACAGGAGACCCTCCCCTTACAGAAATCAGTGGTTCTGATGTTTCCATCCTCTCTATCCCTCCCTAGCTTCTGGGGACCCCTCCATGCCCTGCCCCCCACCGACCGCGGGGCACGAGTCCCCACCACCATCGCTGGCACCACACCCCTCCCATGCAGCCTCCTGTGTCCCCCTGCTCAGTGTGGCAGAGACAGCGGGACTTTCACGACGTCCTCCACACCCTTGCTTGGAATCCGTAAAGTCTTCCTTCCCATAATCTTAGAATGAAGTCCAAATTTAGAATAGAATTCCTGTCCACCCGTCCCCCAGCATCTTTTCTGTTTCCAGCATACCCTCCTCACTGACCAGTCCCTGGGGAGAGGAGATTCTGAAGGAGGGATTGGGGAGTATGAATGAGTGAGTGAACGGCTAGATCCTTCCCCGGGGGTTGCTTAGAAGTAACACCACAGTAAATGTGATGGGGACGCGGCCCTTCTGAGAGTCCTGACTAAATTAATGCTTTTCACTCCATCACCTGTGCGCCCCACTTCCACCTTCAGCCCCCACCCCCTTGCATACGGGTCCCTCTCTGCAGGAACACAGGACAGGTCACACTGGGCAGTGCCAGGGTGGCTCATTTTCTGCATTTCCATAGACGAGACATAGTTGAAGTACAATATTTTTGTTTTGGGTATGACCCTTTCTTAGAGACTGTAGAAACAGTGAAGACCTTCATATGACCCCAGTGATGGCTCAGCTATCCAAGAAAAATACGATTAGGCGTGGACAGATACTTATCAATGTATTAAACTATCACATCCAGATCCCCTATCTTTACTATAAATCCTATCTCTCTTTCTTTTTTTAACTTTTTCTCCTTTTGGGGGAATCACATTATTTTGTGAACACCTTCATTTAGGAGAGGGGCATTCCCCTGGCCCTGGAGAGAGCGGGGGCAGAGACCGCTTATTGTTAACCAGGACCCACTTTTAGCTTTGGCCCTGGGCTCATGGGATGTGCACAGTCGCCAGGATGGGTTCTTAGAGACGGAAGTCCTTCACCTTGTCCTTCCCTGTCCCTCTGTCTGGTACGTGGACTCAGGCATGGAGGGGAATTAGCCATTCTGGACACTAAAGTGATACTAGTCATGGTACGTGTGCACAGAACAGAAACTGAGGATTCTGACTCAGTCACCAGAAGACCTTAAGGCTGAACCAGCAATTTCTTTAAATGATTGAGAACAAAAAGTTCCACTTGCTTACTCACCATCACTTTTCTTGTCAAGTTAACTGACAAATTTTAACTAATAACTCAGAAATTTGGCCCCAGTGTTGCTAAAGGGTGCTGCTGTTGGAAGCTGCTGGTTGAATGATGTCCCAGTGACCAGGACTCTGTGAAACACACACCATCTAGAAGGGGTCAGCGCCCTTCCTTGGTCCCACATGCCAGCTTTTCCTGCTTTTTCTGCTAGAATTGTTCCTATACCTCTCTGCACTAGGAGGCACGAATGTCTGTGCCACTGGCCTGACAACGCCAGCTCCGTGCATGTGCATGTCCAGCCTTCCACCCTGGTGTGTACATGTGCCCAGCGTGTGTGGGTGTGGGTGGGTGAGTAGCCAGGCACGAGACTGTGTCAGATTGCAGCAGGCACATGCAGGTACCTACCAGGGGGCCGCCTAGGACAGGGCGCTCTTGCAGCCCAAGCAGGAGACCTGCCTAATAACTATCTGCATACTACCTGAGCTATTAATTCTTCACTCTCACAAGCAATCATATTCACTTAATTTAAAACAGGAGCGGGGAAAGGCAGGGGAAGAAAAATCCCTTTGCTTTCCAAAATTTCAGACCCGATGTCAAACCCATCGAAGAGCAAACAGAACCCCAAAGCACCCCCACAACTTACCAGGAAACTCAACAAGTGCGTCCCCACAGATTGTGGCCTTGGGGAATTTGCCTCACAGGCACCCTGCAACCTGTTTTTGAGTTTCTGCGTGCCCCCACCCTCCTTCCTTTTAGCAATTTCTTTGTTACACTCAAAACGCCTGAGCCCTCATGCTGCTGCCTACAGCTCCATCTGTAAATGACCTCCGCAGAACTCTGGATTGATTTCGCTTCCTGTTATCTGTGTGATTTGCTCAGCCACAGAGCAGATACTTGGTGCTTATCAGCCCATTAAAGAGTCAAAGAATGCTGTTACCAGTTTTTTATCTCCAAAATGCACACAAAGCCCCGCTGATTATTCTATTAATTTGTTAATGAACCTGTCCACACACAGAGTCTCCGTTCCTCTGGAAGTGTGTGTGTGGGGGGGGGGGGAGAGGGAGGGATGAGCCTTTAGAGGTAAAGCTTACATTTTTGCAAGTAGTTATGAAAGCTGAGATGCTTATTTTATTTTGTATTTTTATTCTCTTTTTATTATATCTTTTATTGAAATAGCAGGCACATCGATGGACAAAGAAATTAGGCTGAAAAACAGTCTGATGGAAGCAGACCCAGGCCCACACAGACTGGGGCAAAGATTCCCAGCATAGAAATTTTCAACAGTTTGGTGTATGCAGCAGGGGCCCTGTGACCAGACCTCCTTCCATCTTTTCGGATTAGTATGTGGGCGGCAATTCTACCAAAGAAAAAAGGATTTGGGGGGAAAAATCATTGATGTTTTTCTTGCTTATATTGTCCTATACTTGGGGGTTCTTTCTAAGCTTCCCCCAAATGCAGAGAATCCCATAAGGCAGCACATGACCATATGCTTCAAGTACACTGGGGGTGCTGTATCAGTGGAGACACCCCCTCCCTGAGCCCCTGTTGTATGGCTGCTGTACTGGAAACTGATACTGCAAGATTTCCACCTCTTTAGTTTTCTAAGTCTTTGGGGCAGAAAGATGGCTGTCAAATTGCATCAGTGGCCAAGGAATCCTTGGGCCATCCCATTAGCTGCAGAATTAGGCTGAGGTCAATATTAGGAGTTAGGGGGGCCTCATGCAGCCACACACAAGCCTTTTCCCCTCCTCCTCTCCTCCTAAGACAAAAGACCTAGTTAGCGTCACCCCTGAGAAGTTCAAGGCAAAGAAAGGGCCCTAACTCACCAAAACTCTCCAGGCAAGCTGTAGAATTTGCCCATCTCCCTACATAAAAGGGGTTGCTAACTGCCCCTGCCACAGCCACCCTCTTTGCACTGCTCAGGCTGTCACCCTCCCCTCCTGACCTGAGTAGCTCTGTTCTGGTCACTTCTCTTTCATTGACACCTTTCATTAGGTAAGAAAGTGAATGAGTCTTAAGGAGCTGACAATCATGTGGCATCCTCGGTAAACAACTAAAATGGAAACGGGAAATAAGTGTGAAAAGCCTGAGTCCCACCAAAATCAGAACACAATTTCAAAAGAGATTCAAGCTTGGGCACAGGACAGTCCATTTCTGATGGCTTTTCTTTTTTCTTTTCTGGTGTAGTGAATGTCACCCTGCATGCCTGGATCCCCCTTTGGGCCGGGGGCTCATGTTCCTTGAGATGCCAGGAGGACTGGCTGCAGATCATCCCCATCTGAGTCCCAGGAACCCGCCTCAGTGGAAGTAACCTGCCTCATTTGAAGCCACCCCATTCTACGGGGCACCCCACTCCTAGGACTTGGGCTGTATGGGAGTATTACTGTGAGAGCCAAACTAGCTCCATTTTGTTGTTTATAGCACAAGCTCCATTCTTGGCTGTTTAGAGCACAAGCCCCATTCCTAGCTGTTTACCGCATAGCCCTTCCACCCCAACCTCTGCCAGTGAAACCTGCAAGGCCACTCCCTGCTGCCTTCCCCCACCCCAGGTTGCACAGCCACTGCTTTGTAAACTGAGTCACCTTAGGCTAATAGCTACTATAATAAACAATAAGTTTCTATTACCTTGAAATACAGGTAACCAGGTTGCACCAACTCTAGCCCCCAGTTAAGGGACCCCCCCCCACCCCTCACCTGTACCAATCCAAATTCACCTTTACTAGTGAAATCATCAGCCACCAATGCAAATCCTCCTTTACTAATGAAATCACTAACCACCAATGAAAAGTGTACTCGTACTGGACCCTACCCCTCTTGCTTTCTATAGCCCATAAAAACTTCCTCCACCCCAGGTTCGGGGCTCGTCCTAGGCTTGCATGCTGGGAGAGTCCAGACTGGTCTGAATAAATCTCACCTCGTGCCCTTTACGTCGGAGTGTGTCTCGAGTTCGTCTGTTGGGGCTAATTGGGGAGGATTTTTCGGACCTAACATTACGATCTGTCATCCTCTCCTTGTTCCCTAGTTTAGGGATAACTTTGAAGGCCACCTCAGCACCAGTCTCCTCTGATGCCACTGGAAAAACATCCTCCATTCCCTCTGCCCAATTCTGTTCCCTCCTTTATCGCAGGTATTTGTCCCAACCCCGCTCCTTCACACGTGTTCTGCATAAAATTCTCCATCTGAGAGTGTGGATTTTGACCAAATCCAACCTAATATATCTGGTAATATGAATGAACTGTGCATAAACGCTCATGATTAATAAGTCACGGTAAGAAGACTGGGAACATCTGCTACATCGCTAGGGACGCTAGTATGGATTGTGGACTGATGTGATTGATCACTGTTAGGACATCTGTAGCAAGAGTTTTGATTACTTAACCAAAGTCTACATTAGGGGTCCTCAAACTTTTTAAGCAGGGAGCTAATTCACTGTCCCTCAGACTGTTGGAGGGCCGGACTGTGGGCCCCGGGATGAGTCAGCTGCTAAGCAGGACAGGCAGCGGCAGTAAAAACACCCAGCAGGCAAGATAAATGTCCTAGGTGGGTCACATGTGGCCCACGGGCCATAGTTTGAGGACCCCTGGTCTACATAGATGCAAGTTTCCAGTGGGATTGAAAGCATTCTTTGATTCTATTTCACACAGAACATTTAGGAAAAAATACACAACTTAATCTCAAGGACCTTCATGTGCTGCAAATAAACAGACATAAAACTTGCTTATCAAAATTCAATAGGGCCCATTTGGAAGGGCAAAACAATAGACTCCAAAATAAAAAAAAGATGCTCACAGACTATACAAATATAACAAGTCGCTATTAAGGAAGTCTGCATTCTAGTTCCTAAAATCAATTGTACTGATATAAGATTGGAGGACCCAGCTTAAGAGCCAAAGTTCAAAAACAAACCCAGGCAATTCACTCATTACCCTCATAGCATTCAAGCCAAGTGAGGTATCAGCCTACTCTGTTCTGTGCCGTGTGGGCAGGAGGAAGTGTGTACTATCTGCTGTTTCAGATGCTGGAATTACAGAGCATTCAGTTATTTGAGACATGGTGCAAGAGTTTTATTTTTCACTAGTTCCTTTGCATATCCTGCAAAACCAAAGAGCTTCATACAGTCCAGCCAAGTTCCTCGTTTAATATCTTTGCATATTTAGTTCCCACTGTCCTGTCCACCTTGACTTTGACAGTCAAGCCCTTAAGGAACCCAACTCTTCTGCACCCAGGGAGTCAACTTCCCAGAAAGCAGTTTGCTCACACCTCTATCTTAGAATCCCTCACTCTCTCTCCCTCATCATGGTCATTTACAAGAGGAATGCAATGTATCAGAACTTCACAGTTCCAACATCCAGGGAATGTCTGATATAAAGAAAGTTTGTGTTAGTATTTGATAAATGGGTGAAATCTGTAACAAGATGGATAAACAAATGACTGAGCAAATTCTAAATGCAAGAGGTGGCCGCTTAAAAGTGGGCACACTTGTTAAGAGATGGAAGAGTCTTCAAATATTTAAAGAGTTATTAAAGTACCCATGTAACACAATAAAGAAATATGGACTGGATCATATTTTTATGAACTGAATCTGTAATTAACTTAATAACTGTGACCAAAAGTTTCTGATTAACAAATGGGTGGTCATATGAAAGGTCTCTAGTGGGGACTTGAAGACTCTTAGCTGTGGCCTTATCCATTTTAATCTTTGTATTCATATCCTGAATAAAGATACAAAAAGCATGATTGCCAAAATTTGTGGGTGACACAAAGCCAAATGAAATAGCAAATAAATTGGAAGATCAAAAGCAGGATGCAACAATATCTCAAGAGGCTAGAATTGTAAGCTGAGTTTGCCAAGTTGACGTTCTAGAGAAAGTAACAGAAAGCCAGGCCGTCAGATCCTGAGACAACTATACAATGGAAGATCAGAAACACGAAAATGAACCTCAGCATCTGTAATAATCCACAGGGATTTAGTTTTAAGCTCATAATAAGTGCACATAATGAAGGAGCTTTAAAAAAAAGTTAACACAAACTTAAGACACGCGGTTTGTACTGCAGTATCTGGAAATTTGGGGAAAGGATGTAGGTAAATTGTTGCTGGTCATGTTCAGATCAGAACAACCAAACCTGGCCAGAGATCTTGAAACCATGTTGTTTAAGAAAACGAGAACCTGGCAGTGTAAATACGGAGATAAGGACACTCAACAGAGATCCTATCTTTTACTAGATCGATAATGAGACCTGAAAAATTTGCATCAAGCAAGTGGGATCAGGCTGTTCTATCGATTCTAAGCAGTAGAATGACGTTTAATGGCAGCAGGTAGAGAGAAACTGATTTCAATTTAGTAGAAGAAGAAATTTTTGGTCACAGCTATACAACAGTAGGTAGTATGGGCCACTGTGGAGGAATGGACTTCACCATCACTGGTTACTGCAGGTACTGAGTCCGGGGCCTTAAATAATAATACACAGCGGGGACCACCACCGGGCATGGCTTACATGGATAATTGGAGTCCTTGACTTTTTAGGTTCCTATGATTCTATGATTCGACCTGAAATAGACAGGCAAAAAAGTTCAGGCAACACAACTGTACTTATTTTATCTATCTACCTACCTAACTATTCATTTGTTCATTTATTCATTTACTGATTGAGACAGACTCTTAGTATGTTGCCCTTGGTAGAGTGCTGTGATGTCAGAGCTGACAGCTACCTCCAACTTGTGGGCTCAAGTGATCCTCTTATCTCAGCCTCTCGAGTAGCTGGGACTACAGGTACCCACAATAACACCCTGCTGTTTTTAGAGAGGGGGTCTCACTCTTGCTCAGCCTGGCTGGTCTCGAACTCCTGAGCTCAAGCAATCCACCTGTCTCAGCCTCCCAGAGTGCTGGGATTACAGGTGTGAGCCACCCTGCCCGGCCTTACATCTATATTTATTTTAAAGAATACTTTCTAAACATTAAAATTATTTCAGAATTGAATAAGCAGTAATTTTTCTTTCCCTCTAGAGGCAGCATAGTAAGGGGGATCCTTATGTTTGTTAGGAAGCTGGAGGTGACGAGCTTGAAAGTCCCCTTGAACATCCAGGATTGGGAAGCCAAGTGGAAAAGATGATGGGCAATCTGGAGACATTAGTGACACTCCAGGTTCTGACAGTACTTGACACATCACTTAGTACTGTAAGCCCTGTGTGCTTATCTGCAAAATGGGGGTGTATGTGTGACTTCTTCCAAATATTTCATAAAATTGTTGAAAAGTGAAATAAAATAGCATTCCCTGAAAGCATTTGGAAGAGGTGATGATGTATCACATGAGAGGAATATATTCTTGACATTATGCTTAGAGCTACCATGATTTGTAACTCACTCCTTGACCCTTCATCCAGCCACATCACCACTCCCCTCTAAGAAGTCTTAGTGGATTCCTTGCAGGGATGGAGAGGGAGGCACCTGCCTCACTATTTGTATTGATTTTAGGCAGGAATTGAGAAACTCCGGTAAAGGGTTGGAGAATGAAGGCGGTTACAAATATTTTACCCCAAAATACATTGCTTTGATGTATTGTGAGACGGCTGCCATCGGTCTCACAGATAAAAGGAACTTCGCAAAGCTGTCTTCTGTGGGGGGAAATTTGCATCTATCCAGAATCTCCATTAATGCAGCCAGGTCTTTCCTTAGGATCTAGGAAAGATTAACTGAGAGGCTGACACCGTTACAGGTCCAAAAGAAAAGAAAAACATTTTCCACACATTCTCTCCGAGGGCTGCTGCCTGGGAGGCTTCCTCTCCATAAGGACACCGCCTTTTCCAGCCAACCTTCCTTTCTCCCTCCCTTAACCCAACATGGGTGGCACGATGCCACCAGTGCCACATGTGGGTACAGTCTAAGCCCCTGTTCTTTAAAACCCTCTTTACCTCAGTGAGGAGTAAAGTTTTCACTCAGAAGACTTCCAATGTATACACGTTAAAATAAAAAGTGCATGCCTTTCCTCCAATGAATCAGTCTGCCCCATGTCAGTGATTTCCCAGAAAACTGGGCTGGGAACCTTGCCCCCTCCAGTCTGGTACGGTGGTCACAGGACCACCAAAGCCACTCTGTTCCTCTGGGAAGCTGTAGTGAAGAGAACCCAAAAACCTGACCTGCCAGCAAAAGAATTTCTCACCAGCCAGGCTCCTGCCCTCACTCCCCATCTATGAATTCCAGAGAGATAAAGGTGACTTTTGTCAAGCTTTCGATTAATAGAAGAAAAAGCATTTGTGTGACTAGTCTCGGGTTGTGCGGACTCTGTGTGCTTTTGAAACTTTGTGCATCTCCCTTTCTTCCCAGAGTCTTGCCTTTGTTTTTCTGTGTCGTTGTGTCATTAGGAGGGGTGGGAGATGAAGTTCCCTTTCATCTCGTTCTACATCCTTGAGACCTTCCCTAGTGACCATATTGGAGCATTCTTCATCTCCACCATGCAGGGAACATAACTTTTGGTTTACACGAGGTAGCCAGCATAAAAAAGGCTGAGAAAATCCCACCCCCCTGTTAGGAGAGCAGGAGACAGGGCCGAGATGAGAGGCAGGGGAGTGAAGACCACATGCAGCTGTTAAAACAGCTTCCCAGCCAGTGATTCTCAACCCGTGTGCCACGAGAGGATCGTAGGTGTGCTATGAAAACTTTTAAAGACCATTAATTAAATTATTTTTGATTGTTTTTCTTCTTTTTATGAGACCATAACTGTGTACATTACTGCATTTATGGGGTACAATGTGCTGATTTTATATACCATTTGTAATGTTTACATCAAGCTGCTTACAAAATTATTTCCAAAAGAAGTTCAACACGGGTAAGTATATTCTTCTTTACTCTTTTTTTTTGGATCAATATCATTTAAATTGGCATGGCAGTTTAACTGGATGTTCCTGTGCTGTGAAATAAAAAAGGTTAAGAACTCTGTTTTAAGCAGATGTTAACTAGAGGGGCTGGTAACTTCATCTCAGAATCTCACAGGGGATGGCCTGCCAGCTGTCTCTGCCACCTAACAGGAACTTTGGCTGATTACAGTATCATTTACACTGTGGGTTTAAAATTTCTCCCCCTTTGACATTGCCATGATAGTTCTGCAAGAACCATACAAAGTATGAAAATGGGGGGGAACCCAATTCTAGGAACTACTAGTCAAATTTTTAGTAAAAGGATATTCCTCCCCTTGATGAGTAAAACTTGGAAAGATGTAAGATCACTTTCTCTGAGTACAGCCGCTGTCTTCTAGCCTGCCTGCTCTCTCTTCCCTGAGAGTGTACTTTCTCTTTCACTTCCACACTTGGTTGATTTATGTGATGTATCCTGAAATTCTTTTCCTCACCAAACACCAAGAACTTGGAAAAACCTCCACTCAAGGCCAGCCAGTAAGACCTACCCAGTTTGACAGATTACCAGGTCTGTGACCGGTGCCCACACCCCTGACACAAATGGGCAGGTTAGCACGCTCCTTAACTGTTCACTATCCTTAACTGTCCATGGCAACGAGAGTTTTGGGTAATCTTAGACTATCTCTGGGAGAAGAAGGGGATTTGTGAATTGCTTCTTTTCTGAAAAGGCTACAGGATTTTAAGCCCTCGTTCTCTGAAGACTTTCACACATGTTAAAATTAGTATGCCTTTCTTGTTTTAATTAATTAACCATGTCAGTGATTTTTTTTTCCAGTGAACCCTTAGAGGGCCAAGAGTCTGAGTATTTTAGGGTCTATGGATGATATTGTGTCTGTTACAAATACTGAACTCTGTCGTTATAGTTCAAAAACTGCCATAGATAATATATAACAAGTGGGTGTGGCTATGATCCACTCTAACTTTGTTTATAGAACAGGCTGACTACCTTGGGATCATTTTGCCCCACCAGAGACATTGGGTAGTGTCTGGGGACACATTTTGTTGTCACAGTGGTGTGTGGCGGGGGGTGGTGGTGCTATTTTACTGGCCTATCACGAGTGAGGTTACAGATGACGTCAGATATCCCACAATGCACAGGACAGCCTTCCACAACAAGCAATTATCTGGACCAAGATTCCAATAGTGGCAAGGTTGAGTATCTCCAGTTTAGACAAAGGAAATAATTCTTTGTGCTCATCCAAAGTCCTCAGGGTCAAATTCAACCTCCTCCTTGACTTTTCAAACATAAACTGCCGCAGAGCTCTAAAAGATCTGGTTTGGAAGCACTTGGAAAATAAAGTCTCTGTTAGTTCAGATCAACTGCAAAATGGTTCGACACAAATATCCTCAAGAAAGAGTTTCTTTCGTAATGGGGGGTGTGTGGCACACAACAGAAACTCAACTCAAAGTTTAAATTAGCTAAATCCAAGCAAAAGTAAATTGAGATGTCCTCTAATGCTAAAAATATACATTTGCATAGGATCTTTTTCTTGGTATTTTTAGCATTCTGACCAGGACTCCCAATGTCTCCCTTTCCAAAGGGCTTTAAATGTTTGTCTGCATTCAGGCTGTTATATCTTATAAGAGGAGCACCATTGTGGTTTAATCCACCTTCCCATTCTAAAAACAAGAAAACAGGTATGGAGAGGTTATGTAACTGGTTCTTGGTTACTTGGCTATTTCATGGCAGAACTGATACTACAACTTTTTTTTTTTTCCTGATGAAGTGTACTTAATATTCCCTCTCCATGTGGGTTCTACTTTACGGAGAAAAAGGCAAAATATTAGGTTTTATTGCTGGGTAAGATTTTTCCAGGATTAAAAAAATATATATACAAGAACCTTCCCTTTTTAAAACTGACCTAAAATATATTTTTGGTTAGTGTGTGCTATCTCAAAAATACAAGGCTTAAAATAAGGCTATGAATTTGGAAAAAAATTAGTTTAAACAATATACATATCCGATTTAGTCCAGCCACACAGTAAGGTCAAATATCATTAAAATGAAGCTCTGTAGTATAGCATAGCACATGTAATTATTCCAAAAAACATTTAAATATTATCTTTAACGATGAAGTATTTAAGGATGATAAAGAAAATTGTTCCTTGTAAGCATAATGGTCCACTTGATGGGAAAAAATTAAATGTAAAGATAATTTCTGATAAAAATTAAAAACTTCTCTTTCATCACCCGGCTTTGTCATGTATTGTTGAAGGAGGATGGTCGCAAATGCCACTTGTCCTGCCTGCTCCTAACTCTGGACTCACCACTACACAGGCAGGGCTCTTCACTATTGTGTAGAGGAGCAATAAGGGAAGAAGAACCCTGAATCCTACTGAGCCCTCAAGGATTTATTCATTCCTGCAGCAGGAGATGAATTGGTCTAAGGCAAGTGTCGAAAAACACGGGGCTGTAATCAATTCCAATTCTCACCTATTAGGCTACACAAGAGACAAGAATATGCCACCCCCAAATATGAAGAATTATGGAGCCAAAGACAATTAAGAAGCAGATGATGCAGGAGAGCTCTTCTACCTCCCTCTTTTTGCCTAAAAGAAAGACACAGATTTAGAAAGACAATCGTTCTGCTCCATCCCTCCCCCGCCACCATCACCAGGGAGAACAAAGGTTAAGGGCGGAAGACAACTTTCGACCTTTGTCTTCTGGAGATGGTACCAGAGGAATCTACATTGACAACTTTTACTTACTAGCCTTTATCTGCCATTTATTTCCCTTCCCACGAGTTGCTGCCCCTGGAGACTTAAAATCCTTTCCACCGTCTTGTCACTTCTCTAAAAATTGACTGTTCTCTGCTGAAGATGCTCTATAAGCTGGAATTCAAAGCCACTTTTTAGGAGAATGACTCATTCCCTGCTGTCTCCAGGATATATGTGAAATATACATGTTAATGACCTGCTTATTTTTCTCTTATTTATCTGTCTTTTGTTACAGGGGACTGTGCCAGCTAAGAACCTATGAGGATTGAAGAAAAAAAATATTCTCTTCTGCACCTGCAACATATTCTGTGCCTGCTGCTTCTCTATCTCAAGATGATTATGCCATTACAGCCTCCTTTCCCATGAAGGAAGGGTGGGGCAGCTCTTACGGACTCATTGAAGTCTCTACATCCATCAGCAGGATTCAGAAGGCCATGGCCCAGAGCTGTATTCTAATGCATTAAAAAGTCCTTTGCTTTTGTTCTGTGATGCACAGAATGTATTAATGTACTGACACTTTGAGATGCATCCTCTGCTCTGTCTCCTGGACCACAAGCCTCAGCTGGCTAAGACACCATTTGCATGAGCACAACATGGGTCCAGTAAGAGAAGAGGAAGAAAGAGGCGTACACTTTTAATCTGAATTGAATAAGAACATTTCTGAGGCTAGACATTTTGAATGCTCATAACAATCAGTTTGTCTATCCTAAGTTTCCTTCCTTCTCTTCTCTGATGCACAGGTACTGCCCTAGTATTGGTGCCATATTTTCTATTAAGAGAGCTCTTGGATAATCCTCCCAACTTTCCACACAGGGAAGTATATAGTATATGCCCTCAATGGAATAAGATGCAGCAATCAAAATGAATGAGGGAACTTCAAAAGTGGCTGGACCAGAGATAATAGCTGCCAGAACACTTCAGAAAGAGGGAAAAGTTTTAGATTTCAGAGAAAACAACAATTATAGATTGGGTGTAATTCCAAGAGAAAAGTGCCATAACCTACAAGAGATTCCACAGCAAGAAATTGCTGAGCAAAACAAGAAAGGGCAAGGTATTGGCATAGGTCAACCCCTGAGAGGCTTAGAGTCCAGCAAAAAAGATAGGTGGAGTGGTTTCATCACATCTCTGGTGGCCAACAGGCTCCTGAGCTGCTGGAGAACTTTTCTTTCTTCACAAGCCCAAGAGTTGTTGCCACCAGTGACTTGGGAGCTTCTTGTGGATAATGCTTCGGGTTGCCAGCCCCTTGCAGCACATCAGGGCACCACAAATCCCAGCCAAGCTCCGTGTTACTCCACCCACTGTGTACCTCTGTCCTTCCCATGGGCGTTACACCTCATTTTTCATCTTGCTCACTACCACATAAGTATTTGCCTACTTAATCCCAGACTGCAGGAGTCGCAGGGGGCCAGTAGGTCCTGGGGGATCCATATGACTCCATCTAGAGTCTCAACATTCTGGGTGGGTTGCCTTCCAAAGAGAGGGACAGAGATGACCAGAATGCTAGCTTCTCTCCTTTCAAATTTCTCCCACTCCTCTTCTTACCCTGCTTGTGTCTGTTGAGCTGGGACTCTTGGGAGCTGCTGGGGCTTACACAGAGAGTGGGGTTTGAACCTTTTATCTTATAGGCTTGGAGAGGATGAAGTGGTGCTTGGAGTGTGAGCTCTCCACTCACTAAGCCCTCAGTGGTGCTGCTCACTGGCCTGCTCCATACAAGCAGGGCACATCCCAAAGCAGAAGGAAATCAAACCTGCTCAAGTTCCCCATAGGCAACTTGGGACGAGCATGTCATCCCCTGCATGTCATCCATGACAGTCAGGCAATGATCTTCAGTGACCCAGATAGGCCACATTGTGTACCCCAAGGACTTGATTTTGCTGCTCAGGAGCAGAGAGGGGGATTTGTGTACTAATCTCGGGAGGCAGGGAATCCCTTGTGAGTGGAACTGAAAAGAGTGCAGTGTATTTTCCAGCTGCACAACACTCATGGAGCACCCCTGCTCTCACAGAAAAGCTGGGATCTCAGTCCTAGGTGGAATTCTGGACAGGGAGGCTCCTCACCCAAAATACGGGCGTGGGGAGGTCAGTAAGTTTGAGCTCCAGCCTGCCAGAAGGTGCCAAAGGGAGAGTGCAGAATAGGGAGGGAGGAGGCAAAACCCATTCCTGACAGCCAATTTGTGGACCTCAGATGGCCCCTCCCTTCACATGCAGATTTTCTTGCTGAATGGGGCCCTTAAAGCCCCACACTGGCAGTTCCAGAAAGCTTTGACTCCTACCAAAACAGCCACCTCTTTGACTCCCACTAAAAATAGCTACCTTACCAGATTTCATGGAACTTGAGGGCAAGCCCACCCAATCCATCCCTGCCAAGCCTCACTCCCCCACTGACCGCTGCTGTGGTGGAGAGTATGGGCTCCCCTGGAAGTTCCAAGGTACTCCCCACACCCTGAAGCTTTCAAGGGCTTCCTCTGAGGGGCCAGAGCCAGTCACAGGTCCCCAAACAACACTGCAGCTTGTTCCCTTTGGCAATTGCCATCCTCTTACAGGGAGGCCAATTTTCACATTGCTTTATAGTGTTTACTGATACAGTCATACAGGGTGTGGTTGATTTTACCCAAAGGAAAAACCTACTGCCTCAGAGTTTAAACTGGGAATGCCAAAGTAATTGGCACTCACACTGTTAAGAAGGCCACAGGGCTAGGAACAAAGAAAAGATCTCAAAGACCTCCTTCTTCCCTTATCAGAAAGAGATAGGGAATCTTCTTAGACACATCATTTACCACTGCTACAGCCTACAAACAAGTAACTGAGAAAACCACTATACTGGCAGGGCCCAGTGGCTCATGCTTATAATCCTAGTATTCTGGAAGGATGAGGCAGTTGTATTGCCTGAACTCAGGAGTTTGAGCAAACGAGACCCTCTCTTTACTAAAAATAAGAAAAGTAGCTGGGCATTGTAGAAGGTGCCTGTAGTCTCAGCTACTTGGGAGGCTGAAGCAAAAAAGGTCACTTGAGCACAAGAGTTTGAGGTTGCTGTGAGCTATGACACCATGGTACTCAACCTCTGGGTGACTGAGTGAGACTGTCTCAGTAAAAAAATTTAAAAATTAAGGAAAAAGAAAAGAAAACTACCACATTAAGGATATCTATAACCAAAGCATCCATCCATAACCCACACCCCCATCAATGTACCCATAAACTAAGCCAAAGTTTCTTACCCCAGATGTGCTATAGACTTACCCTTATGAATGGGAGGGGAGAGGCAAAGTCCCATCTAAACTAATGAAAATCCAAAAATAGGAAATGACAGTTGCCCCAGATGAGACAGAATCAGTGAAAGAACTCCACAAGTATGAAAAGTAAGAGTGAATAGACAGCCATAAAAGGGAATACCAGCTCTCTAGTCATCGATACTACCCAAAATAAATATATATAGAAATAAATAATTCCAAATATAGATTGTAAGGAGATATAATGAAATCCAAGAGAAAATGGAAAACCAACTCAAAGAAATAAGAAAAGTCATTCAGGGAATGCATGAAAAATCCACTAAGGCGATTAAAAGAAAGGAACCAAAAAAAAAAAAAAAAAAAAGAACTTCCATAAATGAAAAATTCATTTAAGTAGATACAAAACATAATGGAAAGTTTTAAGAATAGACTTGACCAGGCTATTCTTTCCAAGAAAGAATCTCAGAGCTTGAAGAAAATTCCTTTTTAATTACCTTAGTCAAAAATAAAGAATAGAGAATTAAGAGAAATGAACAAAGCCTACAAGAAACATGGGATTATGTAAAGTGGCCAAATATAAGAATCAGAGGCATCCCTGAGGGTGAAGAAGGAAATACACAAGGGCTGGAAAGCAATCTGAGGGGATGATTAAGGAAAACTTCCCTAATCTTGCTAGAGATTTAGACATCCAGGCACAAAAAGCTCAGCAAAAACCTGGGAGATTCATTACAGGGAAGCTATCAGCAAGACACAGATTGGCCACAGTGAAAGTCAACATGAAGGAGGAACCCCTTCAACTAATGAGTTGATGACACCAAGTATCCTACAAAGGAAAGCTCATCAGGCCAAATGCAGGCTGTTCAACTAAAAACTTACAAGTCAGAAGATATGGGGGAGTACTCTTCAGTCTTCTTAACAAAATTGCTAGCCTAGAATTTTCTATCCTGCAGAATTAAATTTCCAATGTGAAGGAGAAATAAAGAATTTTCGAGACAAGCAATTACTGAGGGAACTTGTCAAGACCATGTCTGTTCTTCAGGAAATACTCAGAACTGCATTATACAAACATAAGCAAAATAGACACCCACCAGAGTAAAATCACCCCAAAGCAAAGGCTACAGCTCACGTAAACAACAGCTCAACAGGTAAAACAAAGCAATAAGTTACTACACAACAGGACACAGAACAGCATCCCACAATCAATTCTATCAGTGGGAATGTCTAATTGCTCCACTCAAGAGACACAGTCTCACTAAATGGATGGAAAAATACAACCCAAATATCTGTTGTCTTCAGGAAACACATATAACCCACAGAGACTCACACAGACTCAAGGTGAAATGATGGCAAATAAATATTTCCATGCAAATGGAAATCAAAAAGAAAGCAGGGATAGCCATTCCCATGTAAGAGAGCATTGTCTTTAAATAAACAAAATAAAGGCAAAAATAGTCATTATATAATAGTAAAGGGAGCAATGCAATAAGAAGGCATAACAATCCTAAATATTAATTGCTAGAGACATCAACACCCCATTAACAGAAGTGTACAGATCTTCCAAGGAGAAAACAAAGAAAGGAATACAGGACTCTAAAACAAATGGGCCTAATAGACATTTACAGAACATTTTACCCCAAAACTACTAAATATACATTATTCTCATCAACATACAGTACAGTGGTTCTCAACCTTTCTAATGCCTCCTATTGCCATGACCCTTTAATACAGTTCCTCATGTTGTGGTGACCCCCAACCGTAGAATTATTTTTGTTGCTACTTCCTAACTGTAATTTTGCTACTGTTATAAATTGTAATGTAAATATCTGATATGGAGGATGTATTTTCATTGTTACAAAGGGGTTGTGACCCATAGGTTGAGAACTGCTGACAAGAGCATTCTCCAAGATTGATCATATCTTAGGCCGCAAAACAGGTCTCAACAAATTGGAAAAAATAGAAATCATACTCTGTATCTTCTTAGACCATAGTGGAGTAAAACTAGAAATAAACTTTAAGAGAAACAATTCTACACAAAATCATGTAAATTACTGTCATGCTGCTAAATGAATTAGGACAATTTTGAAATAAAGGTGCAAATGAAAAATTTTCTCAAACTGAATGATGAAGGGGACATAACCTACCAAAATTCATGGGATTCAGCAAAAGCAGTCCTAAGGGGAAAATTCATAGCCTTATAATACCTGCATCATAAAGATAAGGTTACAAATCAACAATCTAAGGATCCCTTTCCAGAAAAGGAAGAGCAAACTAAACCCAAAGTCAGATAAATAGAAATAACTAAACAACATAGAGAACAAAAAAACAATACAAAGGGTCAACGAAACAAAAAGTTGTTTCTTTGAAAAGATAAATAAAATTGATAGACCTCTTGCTATATTAACCAGGAATAGAATAGGAAGCATCCAAATAAGCTCCCTCGGGAAAGAAAAAGGAGATATTACACCCGATACCACAGAAATAAAAAATATTTTCTGTGACTACTATAAAAAGTTCTGCACAGATACACTTGGGAATGAACAAATTCCTGGAAGAAGAAGTCTTGACTCAATTAGTAAGAAATAGAACTCCTGAACAGAAGGATAACAAGCAGCAAAATGGAAGAAGTAATAAAAAACTTCCCCCATCCCTAAAAAGGGTAGTGCCTGTGGCTCAAAGGAGTAGGGCACCAGCCCCATATGCAGGAGGTGGCGGGTTAAAATAAAAACAACAACAACCCTGGATCAGATGGATTCATAGTTGAATTTTACCATACATAAAAGAAGATCTGGTATCCATATTTCAGATACTATTCCATGACATCAAGAAGGAGGGAATTCTTCCCAACTCATTCAAAAAGCCAGTATCACCATGATACCAAAGCCAGGAAAGGACACATACAAAATAGAAAACTACAGACAAACATTCGTTATGAGCACAGTTACAAACATCCTCAATGAAATACTAGCAAACCACATTCAGCAGCACATCAATAAAATAATCCACCATGACCAATGACTTCATCCCAAGGATGCAAGGATGGTTCAACATACATAAATCGATAAGGGGGATTCACCACGTAAACAGAGGCAAAAACACAGACCATATGATCATCTCAATAGATGCATAAAAAGCATTCAACAAGATCCAATGCACTTCCATGATGAAAATGCTCAACAAACTAGAAGAGAAGTAACAAATCTCAGGATTATATGCGTTAAAAGCTATATGTGACAAACCCACAGTCAACGTCATAAGAGGTTCCCACTGTTATCATTTCCATTCAACATACTGCCGAAGTCCTAGTCAAAGCAACCAGTCAAAAGAAATCAAAGGTACCTGAATGGAGCAAGTTGCTGGCAAAGATGCAGAAAGAAGGGAATGCTTATACGCTGTTGGTGGATGAGAAAATTAGGACGATTTATGGAAAACAGTATGGAGATTCCTCAAAGAATTAAAAATAGAGCTACCATTTGATCCAGCAATCCCACTATTGGGCATTTACCCGAAGGGGGAAAAAGTTATTTTATCAAAAAGACACCTTCACTCGAGTCTTTATTGCAGTACAATTCACAGTTATAAAGATGTGGGATCAACCCAAGGCCCCGTTAGTTCATGAGTGGATTAACAAATGAGGTATGAGTATACTGTGGAGTACTACTCAGCCATGAAGAAGGATGAGCTACCGCCTTTTGCAACAATTTGGATGGAACTAGAGACCATTATCCTAAGTGAAGTATCTTAAAAGTGGAAAAACAAACACCATATGTTCCAGGCATGAAACTGGAGCTAACCAACAAGCACACACATGCACAGAGAGAAGTAAAACTCAGTGGTAATAAGGAGGGGGGGGGACCTATCTGTCAAGTACATTGAAGACTATCTGAGTGATGAGCATGCCTATAACCCTGACTCAAGCATAACAAAATGATACATGTAAACAAAAGGATTTGTGTCCCTGTAATATTTCAAAGTATTAAAAAGAATGAAGTATAGCTACAGGCAGCATACTACTGTGTTTCCCCAAAAATAACACCTACCCCCAAAATAAGTCCTAGCAGAATTTCTATGCATTTGTTAAATATAAGCCCTATCCCAGTAATAAGACCTAGATACGCCATGCATTTTGGCATGGAGAGGAAGACAACCCCTGAAAATAAGCCCGTGTGTGTGTCTTCTGGAGAAAAAATAAATATAAGACAGTGTCTTATTTTTGGGGAAACACAGTATAAGGTGAAACCTAGCAATGCGATTACAAATACAAAAGATGACAGAGAGCATCATGTCCTCTTTTAAATCAAAAAATTTGCAAAACATACTTGAAACATACACATCAACCTGATATTACCAGGTAGATAGGGAGGTAGAGTGATAGAACAGTCTATAGATAAATAAAAGACTAGGGAGGACAGAGATCCGTAGAGGTATGATGCAATGTGCTAGCTTCTGTTTTGGGTGGAATTATAAGAAAGTGTGCATTATATTATTAGGAAGAAAGAAAAGAAGGAAGGAAGAGAAAAAAGGAGGAGAGGGATTCAAGGGGAAAGAAATAGAATCGAAGTAACAAATCATGAGTGTGACATAAGCTTGTAATTATAATTAATCTGATTTTGTGTGCCTGAGTTCCAAGCAGAAAAACAATCTGAGTGGTTACTCCTCTGTTTACCATCTTCTAGGATCCCCTATCACCAATGCAAGGTATTGCCCAAATGCTTTAGCATCAAGTGAAAAATTCCTGACTGCTCCCTAACTTTTCAAGGTCATCTTTGGTCACCGTCCATGTATGACAAGCTCCAGCTGCCACTGCCTTGTGGCTCCTCTTCTCCCCTGGTGACAAGCACCTGCCTTTGCTCCTGCATTTTCCTCTGACAATGTGACAATGTCCTCCCCCTCCCTAGAAGAATCCTGCACCTCCCCCAAGACCCAGCTCTCATGTACCCATCTCTGTGAAAACTTTTCTGAGTTCCCTTTCACCCCGGCACAGCAAGAACGATCCCTTTACCAATTTTATGGTTCTCTTAAGACTTAACAGTGTCCGCCCCTTTCATAAATGCTCAGCACATCCTATTTTAATTGGCTGTGTATCATTGGCCTCTGTTGTTTTAAAAGATCCTGAAGGACAGGGCTATATTTTCTTCCTTTGGTATTCCTGAAGTGTAGAAGTCTTGTATTGCTGTGTAACAAATCACCAAAATTGTAGTGGCTTAGACAGTTGATCATCTCACAGTAATGTAGATCAGAAGTCCTAAGGAACTTTGCCGGGTTCTCTGCTTAGAATCTCAGGAGGTTGAAATCAAGGGGTTGGCCAGCCTGGGCTATTATCCAGAACCCCAGGGGAAGATCTGCTTCCAACACTGGTAAGCTTGCTGGCTGAATTCCGTCCCCGGCAGTCATATGACCGAATTCTCTGATCCCTCATAGGTTGTCTGACCGGGGTTCCTCTGGCTCCTGAAGGTCACTGGCATCCTTGGCATGTGCCTCCTCCCATCTCGAGCCAGAAAAGGACTGTCCAGTTCTCCCCGATATAGTGACTCTGATGTCTCCTCTGTCACCACCTAGAGAAAGTTCCCTGCCTCTGAGGGTTTCTGTGATGACACTGGACCCTCCTGGATAACTCAGGACATTCTTCCTATTTTAGGGTGAACTGTACTGTAGAACATGGCACAATTAAAGCGTGATGTGTCGTGGTATTCACAAGTGCCTGGAATTAGGATAGGACATGTGTAGAAGGCCATGTTAGAAGTTTTGCCTGCTGCATTAAGTATCTCCCACCATGGGTAAAAAGAAGAAAAAAAAAAGGAATATGTCTAAAGCCTATTCCGGCTCTGATCACTTGTTCCACACACGTACACACAGACAGCCTCACATACAGGCACAAACACTGCAGCATCCTGGGATTCAGAACCCACTCTGCTGGTTCATAACCTGCCTTATGTTATGAGAAATACCCTCAGAAAAGACAGAAAGTAAGACTGCTTCATGAACCTTGGCTAATGTTTGGCTAAGGGAGACCTGGGAAGCATTGCCATCACCCCAATGTCCTTGTTAGAATGCAGAGGTCTGGGCCCCACTTCAGGCCCCATAAATCCAGATCTCACAGGGAGATCCCTTGCGACGCATGTATTTAATGACCTCTGACTTTGCTAAGGCTGCTGTAACAAAACACTGGGTGGTTTAAATAATAAACTTTTTTTTTTTTTTTTTACAGCTCCAGTGGTTGGAAATCCAAGACCAGGGTACCAGCAGGGTTGGGTTCTTGGTGAGGGCTCTCTCCCTGGTGGGCAAACAGCCGTCTTCTTGCTGTGACCTCACATGGCAGCAAAAAACCTAGCTAGCTCTCTGCCTCTTCTTAGGGGACTAATCCCATTCACGAGGGCTCCACCCTAAAAACCTAATTACCTCTCAAAGGTCCACTTCCAAATACCATCACACTGTGACAGGGCTCAACATATGAATTGGCAGGGAATACGTTCAGTACACAATAAACTGCCTAGAAGGTTCTTAGGAAACCACCACCTGGTTCTTCTTTAGATAATACATTTTATCCTTCACGTTTATCAGTAATTCCAATGCTCTTTACACCTGAGTCCAGCAGGCAGCTTTGTCCACCTCGGCCTCACTGCTTATGATTTACTAGAGGAATAAAAACACGCACGCTCTTGGAGTGATCAGGAAATCACCAACCAGGAGTCATTATGGGTAACAGTCTTTGGTTTTGCAGGAATCATACAACTGATGACCTAGGAGAATATGTTTTCTCTGTCATAGATTCCATGGCCCTTGCCTTCTCAATGTCTTTCTCCAAGGATCTTCTTCAGAAGCATTCTGGGGGGAAGACACCTGCTCCTTGACACCCGGGGTCATGGAAAGGGAGCAGTGCCAGACAGAGAGCCAGGGGGCTGCTGAAGAGTTGGGATCGCCGTTGGCCGTGACACTGTGCTCCTGCCAGAGTTGTCCTTCAGTTAAAAGTAATTCCTTTCCTATTTAAAAGTCTAGTAGTAAGGGTTGTTATTTCTGCTTCTGAAAAATCCACCAAGGACAGGAAACATACTTCATCTAGAAGGAAAGGAATGGGTTTAACTTTTAAGACGTAAACTAAATAGAAAAACTGCGAGAGCCAAAAATAAGCTCAGGAAATAAGGGAAGAAAAATGCAATATATATATATTTGTGTGTGTTGTTGTTTCTTTCTTTTTTCTTTCTTTTCCCTTTTTTCTTTTCTTCTTTTGAAAGGGGTCCAGCCAGAACAGGCAAAACATAGCAGAAACACTACCACCAGCCTGGCTTCCAAAATACACATCAATTCAGACGTGCTCTCTTGCAAGTCGGAAGCTCTGACCCTCTTTTGAAGCCGGATGACCAGTGAGCTATGAAGAAAAGAGATCTGAATTGTGCTCCAAGCTGCATTTACAGGTCAGGTCAGCTGGTCCATTGTGCAGCTGGTGGTTTCACTCCAGCCCTGAGAAGCCATCAATATAAAGAGCCCCGGCCGGGCTTGTGCTGGGAAACAGCCTCTTCCAGACCCCAGAGGGCCGAAGTGTATGGGGCACACACAGCCTCACCTATGGCTCTGCGTACCCCGAGGCACACGCTGTGTCACCTCCCAGCAACAGGCCTCAAAGACAGCTGCCGCTGATGTGGCTTCACCAGGGTCAATGCTTAAATGAGGGCGGGCAAAACCAAAGCCAGCATGCGGCTCCCACAAGCCACACGGACGATACCGAGAGACCCATTGTCCCTGAGTTTTCAGTTTGTGGATGTGAGTCTGAGCAGAGTCCCAAATCCCCTGTGTTCACCTGCAATTCTCACATTTGCTGGGCTTTGTTCCCAGAGATGATGTGACTATGAGTGATTATGATCTCTGCAGGCTGGTAAGACAAAACAGCCCAAAGCAGGACTGTCTGGCTTTTGTTTCCTGGACTCCGAACGCCTGGCCTGTGGATCAGGGCTTTGGCTGCATGTTAAAGGCCAGGCTAAGAAGAACCCAAGTAAAGGACACCCACTTGTGGGCATCACAACTCAAAGCTACAAGCCAGACTGCAGTGTGTCACACGGGACCTTCACGCGTCCTTGAGGATTTGAGGAGAATCTCTGTGTTTCTGAACGATGTTTGGGTGGGAATGGGGATGGGGCATTGAGGTTTGGCTCAGCCCCAAGGTGACCTCTGAACCACTCCCTCTGGTGAGCAGTGAGAAGCAGGGTCAGACGCCTCCTTCTCCACGCCTCTCCATGCAGACACCACTTGATATTTGAATCTAAAGGTTAATTAAGTGCAGCTGCCAGGCAGAAAGGCCACAATCAATTATCACGTCTTCTTGTCCATTTCAGCCTATTCTTAATTATGTTCATCGGCTTTGAGGAAGGAGGTCTTTTAGCCAAGTTTTAGAAAAAGAGATCTATTTTGTTTTGAACAGACAGAGCTGCCTTCTAAGACCACAGCATCCATCTGCATCTACCCCTGGTCTTCTAGGGGGCTATTTGTCACAGGGAAAGGACAGTGGACAAGTGCCATGGAGAGCACCCCTGGGGAACAGTGGCACAGGAAGTGGCGGCATCCTCGAGGACTTGCTTCTGGTTCCCTCACGTGAAGGGCCAGTCCCACGTAACCCCTGGCGACTCCTGCGAGTCTCCAGAATCACCCTGTCTGGATGTATTGCCAGGCTCAGGCCCCCACACGGGCTGAGGGCCCACACAGCCACCCGCACACACCCGTTCTGCCTGACGCATGCACACGCACTGACCCTTTGTCATAATTAACTATTTAAAATTCCACTGCTGCTAATCGAAGCAGCACGGGCTGTGTTCTCATTAAGGAGATCAATTCCTGTTGAATATTCACCTCCAGGGGCGGATGCAGTGGGAATGAGCTGATGGCTTCTGTCTGGCTCGCAGAGCTAATGAGTGGCTTCTGCCATTACCACGCAGCCACTCGCCTGTAATCAGTCAACATAACAAGCAACAGCTCCTCGCAGGGATGCTGGGTATTCTACATAAATATACATAGAAAGACACAGTCTGCACATCTCAATGAGCGGGGCTGGGGTGTGGCCTCCTCGGATTGCAAAGGACTGCAGGCCCACCCTGGGGTTAGGGCCTCAGGCCCACCCTGGGGTTAGGGCCTCAGCTGCCCTGTGCTTTCTCTTCCATCCTCTCCCCACCCCTTTACCCACCAAGACTCTGCATGACTGGTACAGCCCACTCTGCCCCTTTGACTTCCTCTGTCCTAACTCGTTTCTATTCTTTGGTCTCTGCTTGAAGTGGATTACCCTAATTTGGAAGGCTCCCAAGAAGCTGGCCGAGTGCAGGCAGAGTACAGGAGTCCAGGGGCTCTGGGAGCCGAGTAGCAGCTCCCTCTGTTCTGAGCTGTCTGCACTGCAGAGCAGGCAGCTGGGATCCTTTCTTTTCCTTTCCTTTTCTGGGAACTGAGTGTTAGAGAAGGCGTGGAGAAGGGGGAGAGGGTTCAAACTGACTTGTGGAGTATTGGGGCACCTGTTTAGATGGGAGGGTAATTTCTCTGACCAACACCATCAGGGTTTAGACAAAATGATTTCATGATATGAAAAAGCAATGCTTTTCTTTTAACATCTGGGTCAGTTCCCCCGGGTTACAACAATAGGATTCACTCTTTCTTTTCTTCCATGTGGCACGTGGGGACTATTGCACAGACAGTTCTGATTGACACGCGTGACATCACAAAGGCCTCCCTGCCCGCTCACTGATGTACCAGTTTCTATGTTTACTGTACAACTCATTTACTCCTTCCCTCATGCTTTCAGCCATTCAGCAGCCACGTATCAAGCATTGTCATGGACAGACACTGAATTAGGCATTGAGAGTAGATGGTCCTCCTGGGGCTTGCAGTCTAGTGGAAGGATGTAGGTGAATGAAGGAACAGGACAGAGGGTATCAGTCATTGATTCTGATGGTAAAATATCCCCCCCTTTTTTTTAGGCCAGACATTTCCTTAGAAATAACTCTAAGTCCAGAGAGGAAAGAAGCTTTGCTTTCATGAACAACTTCAAAAGGTGAGTGGAGATCCCCTAAAGAGGGCCCTGAGCACATGCCTCTGTTTAAGAAGGCCTGTCTCCTAGTCAGCACTCTGTGATAGGAGCTGAGGACTCAGTTGTCTGGTGTTGTCAACACAGCACGACTGAGTTTGCTGCATCAGCTGGAGAGAGGGCAAGCAAGTGGGCAGAGGCATGGAGCGTCCTCCCCCGCTACAGCCAGGGGGAGATGCTTGCTCACCTAAAGGTATGAGCCACACGTCATTGAAGAAAAAGTGGAGATAAGTGGATGTCATTTCTAATCTTGCCTTTCAGGGACAAGGCTCAGGACAGCAAGGAAATGGGAAATGGCAGCTGGTGCCACTCAGCATTCCAGCTCACCCATCCTTTGATCCTTATCAGCCATTAGGAAAGGTAATTAAGCTAGTGTCTTGCTCACACAGCCAGTACTGAGCTAGTCGAAAATAATCTGCACCCAGTGAGCACCGCAAAATCGCACACCCTGAACGGTCGGCGTCAGGGGACATTTAAGCATCTACTTGCCGTGACTGACACGACAGTGCACCATACTCTGTGCTGTAGAACCGAGCAGACCGAACACTTACTCTGTAAGGGCTGCATTCTAAGCACACATTCATGATCTGAATACACGTGGATAGGTCGAACTGCAGCGAAATAGAACCGTCAGCTAAGTTATGAATGAGAGAAAGGAACTGACATCCTACATAGGGTTTGGTGGATGGATTGCTTGGGGTGGGAGGAATCTGGCTTGCTAACCAGCAGGAGTACCGAGGGGGTCGTCATATGATCTGTGATGGGCGGAAGGGGCAGCCCGTTTCCCGGCTGACAGAGATGCAAGTTACCCTAGAGACAGAGCAGAGCCTCAGAAGGTGTCCCCACGAACAGAAAAATGACTCCATGCAGTAAACACGTGAAAGAAATCATCTCTACACACTGATGACAGACTCCAGCACAGGGCAACTTAACAGATAAACTCATCTCCTTGTCTTATCAGGCCTTTCTTGTTTCCTTATTTTGTCATTTAACCAACCGACATATTTTTTGATATCTATAATGTGCTGCAACTAAGGCGGAGGGAAAACCTCCAGATAAAAATTAATCGTAGGAAGTTAAAAAACGAATCTCCGGTTTTTGCACGAGGCTTTGACTTCTTCTGTGGAATAACAATGGGAAGCCGCCACTTTCCCAAAGTTACACGGTCAACAAGTAGCAAAGTGACCCGACTTAAATCAGTCCTCCTCCTCTTCACGGTTTAGCCATTAACCCCTGGCATTTGGGCTGCCGTATTGGCCTTTGTGCAACTTTAGAGGGAAAGGAAGCAGGGGCCTTGGAGAGGACATGTTTAGAAGCACGGGATCATCACAGCGGGACAGGACGTGGCTGTCAGCCACGCCTCATTCACTGGACCCTCCTTTTGTTGTTGTTTCAGAAGGTGGATGGTTAAACAGTGTCCTCAGACTCAAATGCATTAGTTCTTAGAGATGACCTGCCTGTTGCAACCCTGAGCTAGTGCAGTGGTTCTGGGGTGGGATTCAGCACCATCAGTAGGTGCTGGGTCACTCATGCACTGGCGGGTATTAGGTCAGAGGGCTTAGACTTCCCCAACACAGCCCCCTGTGACTGCCCACTGAAAATAGCTTTGGCTGGCCATGGACTTCCTCCTGGTGTCCCCCAGGCTGGCTGCAGCCAAGCGGTGTAGCTAGACAACCACTGCGTTTCGCCTGGGGTGTGGGTGATAGATTTCTCCATCCAGCGTTATTACATCGGCGGAGCCCTTTGCAATGCTGGGGATGAAAGGCGTTATAAATGAAAGATATTATTATTAATAAGAATGTAGATGAACAAAAGGAAAATGTACTCGCCCTCACTATCCATCACCTCAACACACTTCACCCAAAGACCATGATCGGCTGGAGCCTCAAGGAAAGCCTATTTGCAGAAATCAATAACTGGTTTTAAAAAATAGATCCAGGCTCCACTGGTGCAGACTACTCACGGGGTTCTCATAATTTACTATGCAACAGTCAATATTAGCCATCGCCTCCTCGAATAAAGATTTAATTCAAATTTAGTTAAGACTAGTTTTGTATGATAATCTACCAACTGATTATTAAATGTGTTGACTGAGGGTTTTAAAAAATAGGCTATGGGGGGGGAACAAATGGGAATCCTGTGTGAGTCTACTTGGCGTGAGCAATGAGGCCAACTCCCACTGACGGATGCGTAGAACTCAGGATGCCTGGTCTTATGAAATTAACACTTGGGGAAATCGAGTTGCATTCTATGGCTGGAAGGAACCATTTCCGTGCTGTGCATCCCGGAGTGGAGAAAAAATGACAGTCACTGCGTGGGTCAGTGGGACGCGTCATGCCCTCCCTCCATTCAGAGGCCCAGAGCTAATTGTTATGCAGGTTGTCAAGTTGGATTTCACTGCATAGAAGATAGCTCCGGCCTGTAAGATCACTGCAGCCCATGGGGAAACTAAGGCAAATGCCAATTCAGGTGAGAAACATGTGTGTCTAAGCAGGAGACATTCAAACACTGTTTTATTGGGGACAGAGTGGGAAGGACAAGAAAAGTCCCTGCAGACTTGAGGCAGGTTTGCAGCGGGAAGAGAGGGGAAGGAAGGAAGAGCTTTTGCAGCAAGTGTGTTAAGTAGCGGTATTGATTGAAGTTAGGAGCAGGCTTCGGGAGAGAAGTGTGTTCTCAACGGGTGAAACAGCACATACCCATTAGGACTGAGATGTTTGGTGAGATTTGAACATGGAGGAATCGTAGGTCGAACGCACACGGGAAGAACAGAGGCAGAGGAACCACTCCACTCACACGGCCAAGTGCGTTGAGTCCCACGCTAATAAGATGCACGGTTGCCTGCTACGCTACAACCTTTGCACATAATTCGTGTACAACAAAGAACTACATAGGGATTTTTGCTCTGAGAATAGTTAATTGCAGCTTGCAAAACATGTCAAGCAAGCCTGATACTTTCCCCAGACAATTTTGATAGTGGTGAAGATCGTTGGTCTGCCACAGGTTTGGGGGATGGAGAAGTCCTTAAACCATGCATTTTTGCCAGCCCTTGGTGCATGCGAAACTGGGCCAGCAAAGGGCGTTTTGTTGAAGACGGAGTATGAAATCATTTGTGCAGGGGGCAGTTCTGTCACCGTCCTGGGTAACTTGGAAAGGAGAAGGCCCTGTTTTCCTGCATCTTTTGTGCCAGGGATCCTCTAGAGTAGAGTATATAAAGGTCACCTACAGGAACAGATTTTTCTATATTTAAACTCCTGATCCTACGATCACGGAAGGGCCTATACATCTGCATTTTAACACACAGCCCTCACGATCTGGAGGAAGTCCTCAAGCCTTACATTGAGAAACACAGGCTGATGTGCTGTTTATCTATGCAAAATACGCCCAAATAAGCCTATAGCTCATTTTTCTCTATAGAGAAGAAAATGGGATTGATTTGGGAGGGATTAGAATATTAGATAGCAGTGCGCAACCCAGCGGTACCCATAAATATACAAACAGGGAGTGACTCATTCTTTGGTTCACAGAAACACAAATCGTTTTTATTTGTGCAAAGACATGCAGCCCCTTCTTACTTCTGAATTGTACCTCTAAGTATTGCAACTATCAGTTTTTTAATGTTGGCAGTTCCGTGGGTGATCATGGCTGCTGTTATTAAGTCCTTGATTATATACATAGCTTGTTGTCTGTTGGCTTGAAACTCCTACTGGGCAAAACTACTCCCCAAATTTGGGGCTCCAGCGAAGTTTAGATAACTGTATTTAAGAAATCCAGACATCATAGGCCTTAACCATTTGGTAATTCAGTCAGTAGGATGTCCTGGGAAATACGGATTTGTTGGTTGAAATCAAGGCTGGAAACTGGGAAACGGTGCTTTATGTGGGTATTTGTTTTCATGTCGCTTAAATTCAATTCGTCACATGCGACTCTGGCCCTGTGTTTTGATGAGTAGTTTGGGCACATGTGTTGACGTTTTCTGTTGCACGTAACAGCTCATAACAAACACTGTCCACGTGAATAAGTTTCGTTTTAGTAACCTTTACCGTGGTTTAAAGATTCCAATCTATAAATTTTTTGAATCAGGTTATAATAGTTGATTGCAGAACTTTCCCTCCAACACATACATGTAGAAAGGAGTCAGGGGGGACTCGGGGCTCTGGTTTGTTCGAGGGTAAACGTTCTGTAGGTTTTTAAATACGCTGATGTGTGGCCGTCTGACTGATGAGCAAGCTTACCGCCCACCTCCTCTTAGGAAAACCCAGAGACACCTGTTTTCTCATTCCCACTTCCTGTTTGTGACCACATCCTGCACGCTCTCCCCGCGGGAGGCCTTGTGCAGCTGGCGGGCTGCTTCTCTTGTTGTTTTCCCACCTGAAAGCCTCTCCTTTCCAAACATCTACATCTGCTCCAGGTAGAACGAGCTGCTTTCTAGATCATGCCCTGCGTTTCCATGGTGCTTTCTCTCCTAACCTGCTCTCGGGGCTTTGCAGGACTGCTGGGCTCCCAGACACTTCCACGAAGTGAAACCTGCTCAGCGCTGATTCATCTTCAAGGATCCTTGAGTATCTGTTTTATCTTTCGAGTCTGGGAAGTCGGAAGACTGTGCATCACGCCTGTTTATTGGATTGTGCTTAGTATATATATATATTTTTGAGACAGAGCCTCAAGCTGTCCCCTGGGTAGAGTGCCGTGGCATTACAGCTCACAGCAACCTCCAACTCCTGGGCTCAAGCGAGTCTCCTGCCTCTGCCTCCCAAGTAGCGGGGACCACAGGCGCCCGCCACAATGCCCGGCTATTTTTTGGTTGCAACCGTCATTGTTGTTTGGCGGGTCCGGGCTGGATTCGAACCCGCCACCTTAGGTGTATGTGGCTGACGCCTTAGCCGGTTGAGCTATAGGCGCCAAGCCTGTGCTTAGTATTTTTAGAAAACTTATTAGGTTCTTTATGCATTAGTTGTTCCCATTAATACTTGATACATTATTTGGACAAATATGAGGGTCTTGATACACAGAATCGCCGATGAGATATGTCACTAACAGGATAGGTTTTTATTTTACGAGGCTGACCATGGTGGGGAATTATAATATTAGAGCATAGCCAGGTTACAGGGTCTGAAGGAGAATTTAAGATTGAGGGGTCTGTAGCTGAAACACTAGAGTTGGTTCAGAACTTAGCTCTACAGCTCACCAGCTGTGTGACCTTCAGGAAGTGACCTAGCCTCTCTGGGCTTCAGTTTTGTGGTCCCCTACTTGTCAAAGTTTGTTGGAATCTCTCACGTTTTAGGCAAACCAAGATGGCTGGTAACCCTGCCAGGTTCCTCTTCTGTGTTTAATGCAGAAAACGGGAATGACAAGTACCACGTGAGGTTGTTGTAAAATAATTCATGGGTAAGAAAGTGCTGGGCAAAGCTGAGCTCTTAGTATCTAATATGACCCAGGCTCGGTTCCGATAACAAAGAGGGCACTTCCACAGAGTTGCTGCTGGTGACAAAGACTTGAAGAACGGGGCAATTGTGTGTGTGTGGTGTGAGGGCTGGGGTGTGTGTCAGTGATGTGTGATATGTGTTGTGTGTATGTAGTGTGTGTTATATGTGTGCTGTGTGTGACTGTAGTGGGGGGTTGTACGTGTGTGTAGTGTGTGCTTTATTTCTGTGTGCTGTGTGTGAGGTATACGTATGTGTGTGTAGTGTGGTGGATGGGTGTAGGACGTGTTGTGTTTGGTGTATGTGATATGTGTGATACGTGTGTAGTGTGGCATGTACGTGTGTGTGTGTGGAGTATATGTTGTGTGTGTGTGTGATATGTGTGTAGTGTGGCATGTACGTGTGTGTGATATGTGTGTAGTGTGGTGTGCATGGAGTATATGTTGTGTGTGTGTAATATGTGTGTAGTGTGGCATGTACGTGTGTGTGTGATATGTGTATAGTGTGGTGTGTGTGGAGTATATGTTGTGTGCGTGTAATATGTGTGTAGTGTGGTGTGTGGTGTGTGTGTGATGTGTGATATGTATGTAGTGTGGTGTGTGTGGAGTATATGTTGTGTGTGTAATATGTGTGTAGTGTGGCATGTACGTGTGTGTGATATGTGTGTTGTGTGGCATGTACGTGTGTGTGTGGAGTATATGTTGTGTGTGTGTGTGATATGTGTGTAGTGTGGCATGTACATGTGTGTGATATGTGTGTAGTGTGGTGTGTGTGATATGTGTGTAGTGTGGGATGTGTGATATGTGTGTAATGTGGGGTGTGTGATACGTGTGTAGTGTAGTGTGTGTGTGATATGTGTGTAGTGTGGTGTGTGTGGAGTATATGTTGTGTGTGTGTAATATGTGTGTAGTGTGGCATGTATGTGTGTGTGATATGTGTGTAGTGTGGTGTGTGGTGTGTGTGTGATGTGTGATATGTATGTAGTGTGGTGTGTGTGGAGTATATGTTGTGTGTGTGTGATATGTGTGTAGTGTGGCATGTACGTGTGTGTGTGGAGTATATGTTGTGTGTATGTGTGATATGTGTGTAGTGTGGCATGTACGTGTGTGTGATATGTGTGTAGTGTGGTGTGTGTGATATGTGTGTAGTGTGGTGTGTGTGTGATATGTGTGTGGTGTGGTGTATGTGTGTGATATGTGTGTAGTGTGGTGTGTGTGTGTGATATGTGTGTGGTGTGGGGTGTGTGTGTGATATGTGTGTAGTGTTGTGTGTGTGTGATATGTGTGTAGTGTGATGTGTGTGTGATATGTGTGTAGTGTGGCATGTACGTGTGTGTGTGTGTGATATGTGTGTAGTGTGGTGTATGTGTCTGATATGTGTGTAGTGTGGTGTGTGTGTGGTATGGTGTGTGTGTGATATGTGTGTAGTGGTGTGTGTGTGTGATATGTGTGTAGTGTGGTGTGTGTGTGATATGTGTGTAGTGTGGCATGTACGTGTGTGTGTGTGTGATATGTGTGTAGTGTGGTGTGTGTGCGTTTTCCCCACCATGGCAGCAGCAGCCTATTCTGAGTGATGCCGGCTGACGGGAGACTGAGAACGCCTGCGTCAGGCCTCAGCAAAGCGCCAGTCTCCCACAAACATCCTGCTTTTACAAATTCTGCACATAGTGAATGAATTTAAGAAAAAGAAACCACTGTAGCTACACAGAGATTTAGCTCCTCCTTCAGGTATAAAAGTAAGTTTGAAGACGATCTTTGATCTGCAAACCCTTCCCCATCTCTCTTCCTAAGCAGTGATTTTTTTTCTCTGCTCCTGTCTCTCTTCAGACTTGCAATACATCTGAGCTTTTCAGAAGTGTTTGAAAATCTCTTCAAGTGTCTTTAAACAAAAAATTATTCCCCATGGAACGAACCACTAATGGAGGGAGGTCGGGCACGGGGACGGCCCGGGGAGGATGAATTTCCGCCCCACCCTGTCCTGCCAGGAGTTTCCAGGGGCCAGCTCTTGCCTCATCAGCCCTCATGAGACGTCTCAGCTGAGCCTCCATCCAAATCGCACTGAGCCGTTCATTCTGACAAGTGCACACATTGCTTTGTGTGAGGTGACCAAACATTTGAGATATTTTGAGAGGCCGTGTGAGAGGGAGAGAGGGAAGAAGAGACAGAGATTGATAATGAATGAACGACGCAGACTACCTCGCTCCCCACACGGCTCATAACACTCATTTAGTATCTACAGCAACTTAAGGAAAGAATCGTTGTCTTCCTATGACAGAGGAGGGAACTGAAACACACAGATGTGAAATAACTTGGTCAAGTTCACCATAACCGTAAGAGATGGCTAAGAGGATCTGGGCCCTTGGCCGGCTGGCTCTAGAGACCTGTTCCTGATATTCCTATACCAGTCCCTTAAAACAGGGTTTGGAGAGCAACGTCCCCTCCTGGCCATACTGCACTCCTGGAAACTGTTGCCCAGCAAGTCCTTTCAGAGTGGATGAAATTCCTAGTTGCAACAACAACGCAATGCCAGGCCCCCTAACCAAGGTCACAACACTTAGATATGATCCAAAGGCTAGTCCTTAAAACACTAGATTAAAGGAATTATAATTAGAGACCTACAAAGTGGGTAAAAATGAGGGGCCTCACATCTTCTCTTGCCACTGGTTCCCCATACCGCCAGGTACAATAATGGCAGATGGGAAAGAATGCAGAACTTAAGAGCTGTGTTCATGTTCTGGCCCTGCCGCTCCTAGTCTTGGTCCTAGCCCCCACACACATCTCTGAGCCTTGTTGGGATTATTTGTAAGGTGAGGATAGAGCACTCCGCCTGCTGCCTACTTAACAGAATCATCACCAAGACCTCAAGAGCAAAGTATAAGGTATTATCAATATTCACAGCAGTCATAAAATAAGGCTGCATTTAAATGCAGCCCCCGCCTCATACATTTTACCTAAAATTAATATGCTAGCTATAATATTCATTAAATATTTAATTAACAAGACTGCTCCCTTTAGATTTAAAAGAGTTATTTGGAGATGATTTTCTGGGTCCTCTTAAAAAGCCATTGAGGAAAGTTTGAGCCCTTAAACCTCTTTTTTCCTTACAAATTTTACTCTGCCGTGTAGAGGTGTCCAAAATTATTTCCTTATCCTTTGCACAGTGCTCAGAGTTTAGATTTTTTGTTGTTGTTGTTCCAAAGGAGGCACTATAAAAATACACGTGTGAAAGTCTCATGAAAGTTTGTACTAGGGAAGGTTGGGAAGAATATCTTTTTACTATTTCTCCATTCTTCACTCTACAAGATAGTTTTAGTAGGATGTAAATTTAAAAAAAAAAGAACAAGCAGCTTCACAATCCAGCTCCCTAATCAGAGGTTTTGTTTAAAGCATGGTGACACAATATCTGGCTTTAGTTGATGTTCAAAAAATAACTCTCCAAGGGATGTGTAGAGAGGATAAGGGGTTGGTGAATGGGCACGTAGATGGACGGCCAGGGGAACGGATGGGAAGATGAGGTGGGTGGGTGGGTGGAGGAGTGATGGACAGTTGGTGGATAGATGGAAAGACATTTGCATAGCTGAGGAGCTGCCAGAAAGCGACTGTGTTCACAGAAGTGGTGGCTGTGGCCTTTGCTTCTGGGTGGTTGTTGAAAGATATAGGAAGTTCTGGCATTATTGGGACCAGCAGATGACAGTATACCAGGAAAATCATTTTCTCCTTCTCGTTACCTCCCTAAATCACAGGCCAGTCAGAAACTTTTAGAACCAAGCTTGCAAATTAGCTCTTTAAGACCTTTTTTTTTTTTTTTTTTTTTGAGACAGAGCCTCAAGCTGTCCCCCTGGGTAGAGTGCCGTGGCATTACAGCTCACAGCAACCTCCAACTCCTGGGCTCAAGCGAGTCTCTTGCCTCTGCCTCCCAAGTAGCTGGGAC
>CAUYTI010085777.1:0-19976 GCA_963575145.1 Galago senegalensis
TGTGGTCCCAGCTATTTGGGAGGCGGAGGCAAGAGACTCGCTTGAGCCCAGGAGTTGGAGGTTGCTGTGAGCTGTAATGCCACGGCACTCTACCCAGGGGGATAGCTTGAGGCTCTGTCTCAAAAAAAAAAAAAAAAAAAATCACAAGCGTGAATGTCCTTTGACTCAGCAGCTCCCCTTCTCAGACCTTGTCTTAAGAAGCCAGGGGATCAGGGGGTGGAGGTCCACAGAGCACAATCACAAATAGCCTCACTACCATCCGTTGGCCCCTTGGCAGGGTGCACATATATAAGACCCCCAGCCCTGGGCTGTTCTTTCCTCCCTGGTGCCTGCCTCCCATGAGGGCACACCTTTTAGTCTTTGTTAGATGCTATGGTGTGGCTTCTCCAGTGACAGAAGTCACATCCTTCTGAGCCTTTGCTCCCGCTGCTCTCTTGCCTAGAAGGTGTCCTCTCACTTGCCCACCTGTGACATCAAAGCTGCCCATCAAGGACAGGGACTATGGCTCAAAGGAGTAGGACACTGGCCCCCTATACTGGAGGTGGCGGGTTCAAACCCAGCCCTGGCCAAAAACTGCAAAAAAAAATAAAAAGCTGCCTGTCAAGATCAAACTCAGGCTACCTCCTCTGTGGTACCCCTCTAGCCCCTCTCCCAGCTCCTGAGCAACCAGATCGCCATGACTTTGCCCCAGTGTTCATCTGTGGTTCTGCAGGTGCCCAGAAGTGTGTAGGGCCATGACTGAGCTCACCTGGGGCAGGTGAGGCTAGTTGTGAGGGAAAGGCCAGAGAGAGGGAGGAGAGAGGGTATAGGCTCAGAGGACTGGACCCGCTTGGTGACAGCCGAGCAGCCAGAGGAAAGCATGAAGGTGGGGACGGGGAGGAGGCTGGACTTGTGGGCAAGGAGGGCTTTTGTGGCAGAGCTGGGAGAGGTTGAGGCCAAGAGGGTGAATGCGAGATCTGGGGGAGAAAGAGATTTAGGAGAAGTCAGAATAAAAGTGAGCTGGCTGAGTTGCCCAGGAGTCATCTGCAGGAAGGAGTTATTGTGTTGACAGGCAGAAGCATTTATATTTTAAAAGGAGGCTGAGGTGGGAGGGGAATGAATCCCACAGGATAAATCACTAATGTTGGGGAAGGCGTTAGGCAGCTGAGGGAGACTGTTTAGAGCTCTATAGTATTTCTCTTGTCATTGTGCTAAAATGTAAATATGATCACGTCGCTTCCCAGTTTAAAGGCCCACAGAAGGCCAGGCATGGTGGTGCATACTTGTAACCCCAGAATTTTGGGAGGCTGAGGCAGGAGGATTGCTTGAGCCCAGGAGTTTGAGGATGCAATGAGCTTTGATCACACTACCAGACTCCAGACTGAGTGACAGAGTGAGACCCTATCTCTAAAATAATAACAACAATAATAATAACAATAAATAAAAGCATCAGAGACCCCACTAGGCTTCTAGAATCACATCTAACCCCCCACCTCCGGCCTCTGCGGCATCCCTGGGTGTCTCCTCCCAGACACAGGCCTTTCTTTCAACTCCTCCATAGCTCTTAAGTTCCTTTTTCTCAGTGCCCTGTTTCAAAACTTCTAGAAAGTTCTCCAAAGAACTTCATGTGCTTAAAACCCCTTTCTAAACTTCTTCCCCCTACCTATCTACCTGCCTCTCTTCCAAGTTCAGCTTGGTAAAGAGATGGGAGAGGAAGATAGCAATGCTCATAGCTGTGATGTCCTGGCGGCAGGACTGCAGGCGAGTTCAGCTTTCTTCTTAATCTCATATTCTTGCTTCAGTTCACGTGCTTTATGACTATGATGGAGGGCCTGGAGGGAACTTGAAGAATTATAATTTGAAGAACAAATCATGACCCAGCCCGAGGTAGCCTCCCCTGGGAGGTCCCACCCCTCCCAGGCTGAGCTGGGTCCCTCCTCTGGGCCTCTGCAGCTCCATCGGGCAGCCCAGCCTGGCCCTCCATGCAGGATTTGGGTGGGCACAAAACACTCCCTGTGAGGTGCCTGTTCCTCTGGCTCCACCCCACCCACCCCTATTTAGAGACCAGAAGCCGAACCCCCATCCTGACACCCCTCTTTGAGGGCAGAGGTGGGTACCAAGGAGGACATCCCTTGCTGACCTGGGCCACACTCTCAGACAAGCCCCAGAGTTTGAGCAGCTTGCCTTTCAAAGCGGGTGATAGGGAAGCAACTCCTCTGAAAACCTTTGCCATTGTACACTCACCTGTGCCCCCGCATGGCTACTATGCACCCTGGGTCTGGGGTCTAGAGGCGTGAGAACAGAACTTGGACAGGCTGTGGAAACGGCTCTGAGGCAAACCACATCTGCGTGCATCTTTGTAATTCAGAGGTGTTGAAAGATGTGACAGCCAGCCCGATGGCACTGTTCAGAGGGTGGCGGTGCTAAGTGCCGTAATACTCTCTTCAAAGGCTGCCACACCTGCCGCCTGCTGCGTGCCCCTCCCTTGCCAGCCACTTGGCCACACGCCGTCACATTTCATTCCCATGTCTCATTTATCTGTGGCATCCCAGGATTCGTGCTCAGGCAAATGGCCGGGGCTCCGGGAAGCCACCAGCCCCAATCTGTCTCCCTAGCAGCCTTTCAGATGGGCCCTGAGAAAAGGCACAGCTCCAAGAGTTGACAGAATTAAATTGGAGGGCAAACTCCATGCTTAAAATAAAGGCTGTGGGAACTGCTTTCTTCTGTAGCTGGAGAATCAAAGTATTTTCCTTTAAAATTGACCTAGGTGGGAATGGTACCTCTGTTAGCACATCTGGATGCCCCTGCCCTTGGCTGACGGTGGCCAATGTCATAAACAGGGTTGAGTTCCGGGCAGGGGGAGCGGGGCCAAGGCCCTGGCCCACAGGGTAGTGGGTGAGAGGAGCCTGAGGAGGAGGCAGGGGCAGCTGCAGGAGACTGGGGAGGGCAGGGGAGAGGCGTCGTCGGAGGTGGGGCAGATCCTAGGGCAGGGAGAGTGCACGCCACACTCCCCCCTCATGTATGTCCTCTTCCTGAGTAAAGAACCTGCAGCAGGAAAGGGATGCTGTCTGGTCCTTTCTGGACACTGGGCTGGCCTGGTCACAGGGCTAGTCTGTAGAGGGTTCATGGAGTGCTTCTGTTTTGGGAGCCACAGGCTTTGTGTGAGCTGAGGTACCAGTAATGTTCCTAAGTAGCATCGTGCCCAGACCCCTACGTATTGCTGGCTGTGTCTGCCTACAAGATGACCCAATTTAAGAAAATAGCCTCTGAAATTTTTTACACTCCCTTTAAAAGAGTGTATTTCTTCCCTTTGAGAAGTTTCTCTTTTGCTTGCTTTGAGGTTTTACATTTGTAGCATAGAGCAGTGGTAAAGAGTGGGGGTTACAGCCTCAAAGGAACCAGCTCCAAATCCCACCTTGCCACTCACTAGCCGTGGTGTTTGGGCAAACCCCTTTCCCTCTTCCCTTTTCTGAGTCTCAGTTTTGTTATTTGCAGAAAGAGTTCCTGTCAAGGGGACATTAGCTCTTCTCATCACGTGACTTCACAGCAGGTACCTGGGAGTCTGTGCCCTACAGGGGGTACAAGGCCCCCAGTTACGGCTTGGGGAGGTAGTGAGTGAGACAGAGGATGACCCCAAAGCCCGAGAGGAGGATGCAACAGGGCGGACACTCCTTCTCTGAGCAGCAGGATCAGGGGGGCATAGGAGGACAGGCCAGGGGACAACTGAGCCAGGCTGGATCCTTCAGGCCAGGAACTTTCACTGTTTTTAATAGTGGCCCCAAGTCAAGAGAAGCATGTTTTAGCATGACCCTGTCGGAACCCTATTGTATGAACATAACTAAAACCAGAAGGTTGCAAACACACCCTGACTACTCGTGCAGGGCTCCATGTTCTGTGTTTTTAATTGCTTGTTTTAACCCTGTAAATTTACTCTAGGCTCCTTCCTGGGTCTCTGAAGGGGGAGCTGGTAGGTCAAGCTGGGCAGGAGCAGGATGAGCAATAGGAGCTGCTGAGCCGGGGTGGGGGCCCTGAGCTGGCAGGGCAGTCTGATCCTGAGCATTGGTGACTGAGAGGGCAGCTGGGGTGGACGCACACATGCCTGGGGACAAGTTCCCTGATTGCCAGTCGCTGCCCCCCATGGAGGGGAGGCCAGGGGTGGGAGGGCAGCAACTCCCAAACCCCAAGTTCAAGCACCCACAGATGCATAAGAAGAACTAGAAAAGGAAGGCCCCAGGTGCCAGTGGGTAGTAAATTCTTTCCCAACCAGAGTGGTGGAATAAGCACAGAGGGCCAAGCAGCCAGGCTGTGAGGAGAGGGGTCTTCCTGCTTAGAGCCTGGCACACACTACACCCAGGCCGGGGGGCCTCTTGTCCAGGCCAGGCCAGGCCAGTTCCCAGGCTGAGATGATGCACAAGCTTGGGCCACAACTAGGCCCCTCACGTTCCATCATGCCTGGACAACCACCACCAGGCATGTGTACCCTGAACTTAAGCAGACAGAAGGGTAGGGCTGGCATTCACCTTTGCAGACTCACAGAGAAGACCCAGGAATTATCTGATGTCCCCTCCCCTCCTTGACCCCTAGGAAAGAGCAGCCTGGCTCTAGAGCAGGTGTTCTGAAGTCCTGGTCCCATCACAAAAACGTGAGGTTGGCATTATAACTCTTCTTGTCCTGCAAGGGAGGTTCAGATAAGTAAAGCTACCTCCCTAAGGTTGCACAGCCTTTTTTTTTTTTTTTGAGACAGAGCCTCAAGCTATTCCCCTGAGTAGAGAGCCGTAGCATCACTGCTCGCAGCAACCTCCAGCTCCTGGGCTCAAGCGAGCCTCCTGCCTCTGCCTCCCAAGTAGCTGGGACCACAGGCGCCCGCCGCAATGCCTGGCCATTTTTTGGTTGCAGCCATCATTGTTGTTTGGCGGGCCTGGACTGGATTCAAACCTGCCACCTTAGGTGTATGTGGCTGGCGCCTTAGCCACTTGAGCCACAGGCACCGAGCCTGCACAGACTTTAAGAGGCAGAACCAGAATCTGAATCCAGGCCTGCTGCCTCCAGAACTGGCTTTTTTTTTACCCACTTGCCTCCTGTCTGGAGCCCCATTCCTGGCTGGACCCAGCCTTCCTTACAGGGTGGGAGGCACTTCCATGGAGCTTCAGGGAAGTGAGAGATGGAATGTATGTCATCCCCAGAAATGCCATCTCCTGCAAAGTGGGCAGTTGTGGCAGGGGTAGTCCATGGTACCCAGCCGGGAACATCTGCTCTGGTGGTCATGTGGGATGGGGAAAAGCAGGAGAGGATTGGAGGCTACAAGAAAAATAGCCAAGCCCTCGGTCAGACACAATGTGGCATCCCTGTCTCTGCTGGCCCCACTCCCCTCCTCCTGCCCCATGTCTCCATGGATCTCACCCATCGGGATCTCCTGTCCTCTCTGCTTTGCACCGTCCCATCCACGTTCACATCAGCTCATGACTTTTCCATCCAGAAAACTCCTCCTCAACCTTCCAGTTCTCCCTGCCCCTTCAGCCCTACTGACCCGCAGGACAGGGATGGGAGGTACCAGGGGCTCACAGTCTTCACCTCACCCCTTCTTGCCCACTACCCCAACTGTGGCCTCCTTGCAACCATCTCCAGGCCCTGCTCTCTGCTGGGAAAATCTTCCCGACCTCTCTGAACCAAAGGGAGATTCCTAGAAGCCTGTCTTCCCAGCTTAGCCTGACAGATGTGAGGTGTAGGATGCAGAGGAGGATCCAAAAAGCAACTTTGAGTTGCTCCCAGGTCTCTAAAGGCCTCTCATTGTGGGGGAATGCCCCCAGCAGGGCTCAGCTCCTCTGACCACTATAAGTCAAAGTCCTCTGGTCACTTAAAGTCATAGCTGGTCCTAGTTCTTCACATTCCCAACCCTGTGCAACAGCCGAAGCTGTGCATGTGACTGACACCAAGGTGTTTCCCGCCCTGCTGCAGCCTCTTTCCCACTCAGACCTATGAACCTACCCAGGGGCCAGCCTGGGTAGAGGCACGGAGGGAGGGAGGAGCAGTGTAGGGACAGAAAAGCCCGGCCTTGTCTGGCACTGGTGAGGGTGGCCCTGGGCTCTGGGTGTTCGCAGTGTGGGAGTACAGTCCCTCAGGGCATGTCCATGGACTGCCCAGGACCCCCCTGGGGTGTGCTAGCTGGACCCCTGTGACTCTCACACCCCTCTCAACCCCCAGAAGTCCAGAGTCCATCCCAGTGTCGCTCCCCAGGCCGTTTGCCCCATTAGACAGCTATACAAGCCAATCCAGGAGGTGTCCAGCCATCTTACTGGCCCTGGCCCACTCTGTCCCATCTCACAGTGCCTTTGCCAGAACAAGGGACAAAGTGTGATGCAGCTGCAGCTGTTACTGGGTGTGAGATGGCAGCCACCATGCCTGCACTCAGGGGACACACCCTAAGCTCTGTGAGGTTCCCACTGAAGCCCCTCTAAGGCCGGGGTTAGAAGCAGGCACTCCCAGGGTAGACCCCTCTTCACCCACTCTCTCTGCCCCCTGTGGCCTCCATGTGATCTTGGAGCCCTGCAGCTACTCATTAGCTATCTAGCTGAAAATCTATGACATCCACCTATGGTCTGACAAACGTGCTTTCAGCATCTGATGGCTACTGTGCCAGGTGCCACCATGAACACCCCCGCTGTATCTGATGCCTACTTCTCAGCCCAGGTGCTGGCTGTTCCTCAACATGGCTGGACTGACTGGGGTTCACATCCTGGCCCCACCACACATGACTTCTGTGGCTATGGGCCTCTAAGACCCTCTGTTTCTTTGTCTGCAGAAGAAACATGAATTGCAATACGTTGTCTCATGGGATCATGGTGGTGTTTAACCAACCTAGGGCCTGTCACACCCAGCCAGGGTAACCTTTTCTGTACCTTTTCTTTCCCTTCTGTCTGTGTGCTCCTGCTTCCAGGTCACCCGCATGCCACCCTCCTCCCAGACAGATCCAGTGGTTCCCAGCACCAGCCCTCCCCCTAGGCTCCCTCTGCTCCATACCAGCCAGTCTTCCCTGTTAGACTAGGGGTGCTACCAGGGCAGGAGGGCCTCTTCAGACCTGGGCCAGGGCCTGTGACCTAACTGGTACCCCCTAAGTATTTGTGGCAGCTACAAACAAATGATGGAGGAAAAGAATTCATGGACTTAGAAGTTACCATTAACCTATCTGTAGCACTGAGCCTTCCTGAGTGGGGGCTGATGCTGGTGGGCAGCCAACTGGGTCAGGACTCCCACAACAGTACCCCAAAAGAGGCCTCCTGGAGGCAAATGTCCAGGCTCCAGGGTGCTGATACTCCAAGGGCAGTGGGCTGATCAACTTCATTACCAGTCAGGAACTCAAAGGCCTGGCTGCCACAGACCTTCCCTCCCTGATGTCTGGCTGATGTCTCCAGGGCGGCTGTTGTTATGGATGGAGCTGGTCAGAGGCTCCCTCCTCTCTTCACTTTTTGGAGGCAGCAGTTTCATCAAAGGTCTGAGGTTCTCAATCCAAAGCCTCCCCTCCCTGTGGCAGACCTGAGCCCTGACTATGTATTTCATGACCCTGACCCTCTGACCTTATAACGAATCCCAGAAGACTACAGAACAATAGATGTCTATTTTTATAGATTTCTCCAGAACTCTAAAGATCAGCTTAATTGCAGTAGCAGATTCCATCATCTTCTAGAAGGATCTCTCAAAGGGTGAGAATTCTTTAAGACAATTGGACAAATGCCTTCCTGGCAGGACAAACAGGAAGGTGGCTTTGTGGCCCTGGCAGTGTGTCTATCCTCCTAGAGACACCGTGAGGATGAGCAGGAAGCCCCGGGGAGGGGGGGCAGCTTTGGCACAGTCACCATCCTGGTGGTTTGGGTCAGGTTCCAACCACAGGGAAACACCAGCTGGCGCCTTTGCCCAGCTGTTTTGTGAGAACCAAATGGGAGGATGCAGATAAAAGCTGGTCAGCGGCTCCCAAGCCAAGTCTGAAGCACTAGATAGGAGCTGGCCAGGTGCAGCTGAGGTCAAGCAGGGCTGGTGGGAACAGCCTGCGCATGCTGTGCTGGTCCTGGGCAGGGAGTAGTGCTCTCAGTCATTCCTGCTTCATCCCACTCCTCTTGTCTCTTGTCCTTCTGGCCTGGGGCCCTTGCGAGGGGGGGTGGGCAAGTCATGTAATACCCTTACCTTGGCACCCATACCCTGCTTGCCACATCTCAGATAAACCTCTGCCCTGAATCAATGCTCCTGTTTTATGACAAAACTGATATATTGTTATTGCTAAACAATAACAAGCCTGTGATACAGTCCAGAGCTACACAGTACAGGCTAAAATCCCCACCTGCTCCACCCACCAGAGGGTTGGTTGCCCTGGTTAGGGGACAAGGCGCCAGCTCAGTGGGCATTCTCAAGTGACCGGCTATTGTCACATCCATCACAACAAAGCCGACCACTGTGGCGGCCAGATGTGCCAGTCGATTTTCTGGGACTGTGAGTGCCTTTAGTTCTTCAAGGGAGGAGGTGGCTCTTCAGTGGCTCCACAGCAAGTTCAAAACACCTGTGTGGCTGGGACTTCAAGGATTAACAGGTGGGAAGGGCCATCTCTGTCCCTCCCTGTGCATCTTCCAGAATGCCTGGCCTCCCTGGGGAACCCCTTCCTAGGGCTAGGGCTCGGAGCTGAGCTGTAGAGATCTGGGCAGAGACCAGCCTGGCCCCAGGCCAGCCCACACCCTGGGCAGGAGGCCCGCGCCTCACTTTCCCCTACAAAATAAATCTTGCGGCTCCTTCTGAGCATTCAAATGCCAATCTTCTACCGATTAACAACCCGGCCCGCATGTTCTTGGCTGCCTGCTGCCGACCTCAATTTAGAACTGTCTGCTGCTTGGGGGCTGGAGAAGGAAGGGCCTAGAGAGGAAGGAACACTGAAGCTGGGGCCTCGTGCAGCTCCAGTCTGGGGGCTGACCCGACCCAGAAGCCTACTGCAGGGGTCAGAGGCCCAGCCAGGCAGGGCTGCTGCTGCATGGTTGGGGGGATTCAACTGTTTTCCAGGTACCTTTCATGGGTAGGGGGAATGAGCAGGGGTCCTGCACAACTGCTCTGTCTGCTCAGCACCCATAGCCCAGTGGTTAGGGTGCCGGCCATATATACCGGGGCTATTAGGTTTGAATCTGGCCTGGGCCTGGTAAATAACAATGACAACTACAACAAAAAAAAGCCTGGTGTTGTGACGGGTGCCTGTAGTCCCAGCTACTTTGGAGGCTGAGGCAAGAGAATTGCTTAAGTCCAGGAGTTTAAGGTTGCTGTGAGCGATGATATAACAGCATTCTACAGAGGGCGACAAAATGAGACTGTCTCAAAAAAAAAAAAAAAAGAAGAGCTGCTCTTTCATGGTGGTTGAACATCACGGTCACAGCCGAAATGGCCACATGTGGAGCACCTCTGTGGTGCTGGAAAACTGCTCTCAGACGCTGCTTGTTGTACTACATAAAAGCTTGGCAAATCCCCTCCAAGCTCGGATTCCAGGAAAGTTTTGTCCCTCCCACTGCCTACATTGTCTCCCCCTTAACCAGAGAACCGTGGGCAAGCCTGCCTCCCGCCCTGTCCACTGGCTGCCAGGAAGCACTCCAGTGTCTTTATTTTGCTATACGGCCTCCTCCTTCTTTATTTCTCATCCCTCTTCAGCTTTCATCCAAGGCAGCCTCCTGGCCCTTAGGAAGCAGAGTGGTTGGGAGGTCGGGTTCTGGTGTCTCCCAGCCCTGGGCAGGGGTGTAGTTTGGCCCCGTACCTGTCAAGGTGTGGGAGCTAGGGGCTTGACCTCCCTGACCCTCAGACTCTTCCTGTTTGTAAAACAGGCCTCAGGGTGTATTAGGGGAGGTGGAGCTGTGTGTGTCAAGTGCTTGGCACAATGTCTGTGCATGGTGGGTACATGAGAAGTGTGAACTGCCCCTGCGCACAGAGAGTGTACAAAGAGTGTGAGCTGCCCCTGCGCATTGCGAGTGTATAAGAAATTTGAGCTGCCCTTGCACACAGGGTACAGGAAGGGTGAGCCGCCCCTAAGCACCGTGAGTGTACAGGAAGTGTGAGCTGGCCCTGAGCACAGTGAGTGTATAGGAAGTGTGAGCCGGCCCTGAGCACAGTGAGTGTATAGGAAGTATGAGCCTGCCCTGTGCACAGTGAGTGTACAAGAAGTGTGATCTGCCCCTGAGCACAGTGAGTGTATAGGAAGTGTGAGCCGGCCCTGAGCACAGTGAGTGTATAGGAAGTGTGAGCCCGCCCTGTGCCCAGTGAGTGTATAGGAAGTGTAAACTGCCCCTGTGCACAGTGAGTGTACAAGAAGTGTGAGCTGGCCCTGAGCACAGTGAGTGTATAGGAAGTGGGAGCCCGCCCTGTGCACAGTGAGTGTATAGGAAGTGTAAACTGCCCCTGTGCACAGTGAGTGTACAAGAAGTGTGATCTGGCTCGGCGCCTGTGGCTCAAGCAGCTAAGGCACCAGCCATATACACCTAAGGTGGCGGGTTCGAATCCCCAGCCCAGACCCGCCAACAACAATGATGGCTGCAACCAAAAAATGGCCAGGCGTTGTGGCGGGCGCCTGTAGTCCCAGCTACTCAGGAGGCTGAGGCAGGAGACTTACTTGAGCCCAGGAGCGGAGGTTGCTGTGAGCGTGATGCCATGGCACTCTACCCAGGGGGATAGCTTGAGGCTCCGTCTCAAAAAAAAAAAAAAGAAGTGTGATCTGCCCCTGAGCACAGTGAGTGTATAGGAAGTGTGAGCCCGCCCTGTGCACAGTGAGTGTACAGGAAGTGTAAACTGCCCCTGTGCACAGTGAGTGTACAAGAAGTGTGAGCCCACCCTGTGCACAGTGACTGTACAAGAAGTGTGATCTGGCCCTGAGCACAGTGAGTGTATAGGAAGTGTGAACTGCCCCTGTGCACAGTGAGTGTATAGGAAGTGTGAGCCCGCCCTGAGCACAGTGAGTGTATAGGAAGTGTGATCTGCCCTGGTGCACAGTGAGTGTACAGGAAGTGTGAGCTGTCTCTGCACAGATGAGTGCATAGGAGATGCAAGTCTCAGTCACCAACAAGCAGGTGGGATCGAGGCAGCCTCCTGTGACCTGTTTCTCCCTTTGTTTCTCCTGTAGGAGGACAGTCAGTGACCTACACTGGCCCTCCCATTGTGGTCTCCCTGGCTAATAGGGCTGTGTCCTTCAACTGTAGCATCACCTACCCATACACCCCAGAATTCAAAGACTTCGTGGTCAACTACTTTCACGAAGATCTCCAGGGCCAGCGGAGCTCTGAAAAGCAGACTGGCTGCACGCCTAGCTCAGGCACAGTGAACCAGACCTCCACCTTGAAGTGCAAGGTCACCCCTGCGCTGGAGGATTCATCAGCCACTGGCACTTACTACTGCTCTGTCCACTGGCCACACTCCACGGTGAGCGGTGATGGCACCTTCATCCTGGTCAGAGGTGAGGCTTCCTCTGTCGCTCTTTCCCTGCAAAGGACCCAGAGGTTTAACTGGCAGAGGCTGGAGTGGAATCTGAGGTAGAGGGTGGCTGGCCTTGGCTTCAGTTTTGGCAAAGCACCACGGAGCATCCCTGGGAGCCCCTGCCTGGGCTTCTGCAGAGCTAGGGATGCTCAAGTAAACACTTGGCTTGCACCCATCTTTCTAGGGACAGACTTTTAGTTTTTGTGACATGCTTAAAAGAGTGATGACCCCAAAACTTAAGAATAAGCCCATCATTAAGGCCATGATTCTCTGACCTGTCTCTGCCATTCCCATGGGAATGGGCTGGAGGCTTTCAAACCCCACAGACCTGGGTTGAAGCCCCAGTCCTGCTCCCTGCCCAGCTCTAATCTTGGACCTCAACTTTGTGGCAATTCTCTGCCTTTCCAGGCCTTTTGTGGATGGATGAGATCATGCATGTAAGGGCTGGTATCTGGCAATGGGCAGTTCCTGGCACATGGTGGGCACTCCAGAAGTTTTACCAGTCAGATGGATGGATGGGAGTTTGGGGGAGCTAAGGGCTCAGTAGAGGGAGGACTGTGCTCCCACCTACCCCAGGGCAGCCCCCTATCAATCCCAGCACAAGCCCTGTCACCTACCTGCTCATGTTATCAGTATTTCACACAGGGAAAAGAAGAGGCCCAAGGGCTAAAATGGCTCGCCCGGGATCACACAGGTGACCCTCAGTGAGGCCAATGGGGAAGAGGCCCCAAATGAGCAAATAATGTGGTCCTTACCCTCAAAGAGAATCATGGCAGTAAACATTAAAAGGAGGCTTAGCAGAGCAGGTGGGGCATTGAGGACCCACAGCAGGGCTCTGGGGATCTAGCGGTGGGGGGGAGTCTGGTGAATGGGGTCCTGGTAAAGGAGAACATAGGGGCTTGGGGGTCTGGGGGTTGGTGGAGTGGGATGTGCCCCAGCTTCTGGTGACTCACCCCTCTGCTCCCTGCCCCTCATAGACACAGGGTATCAAGAGCCCCCATCTAGTCCCCGGAAGGCCCTGCTCTTTGCCTTTACTGGCCTCCTGACCACCCTGAGTGTCCTGGTCACGGCTCTGCTGCTCTGGAAGAAGGTACGGGATGAATACACACAGCATTGTGGCCCCTCCCCACACACTACAGCTTGGGAAAGCCTCCCCAGGGGCAGAGGAGCTGCACACAGGTGTCCCTCACGGCTCACTGCACCAGGGCCTAAGAGCACTTAGACCCCGTTCTACAAAAGATAAAAAACTTAGCCCAGTGTGGTGGTGCACACCTGTTATCCTAGCTACTCTGGAGAGGCTCTCCTTATCTCTTAAAAAAAAGGGGGGTCATGGTGGGTCTCCCCACACAGCACCCAGAATGAAGGAGGCCAGAAGGAGGTGGACATCACACCCAGCCAGGGAATGCCAGATGCAGGGCTCTGAGGCAGAAGCTTCACGGGGCCCACATGACTGGAGTGTCACAGAAGGTGGAGAGAGGGAGGGAGATGAGGCCAGGTGATGGCACTGGAAGGACTTTGGCTCTTACTCTAAGTGAGGTGGGGGAGAGGGGCAGGCTGCAGTGGGGCGAGGGAGACCTGGTAAGGAGCTACTGCAATGGTCCAGACAGAGGTGCCGGGCCTGGGAGCAGGGTGGGGAGGCAGAGGCTGAAGGTGGGGCCAAGGGACAGGGAGGAGTCAGCAGGGGCAGTCTGCTGGAGCTCTTGGCTTATACATCTGTTCTGTTTGCTCTCATGGCAGCCTGATGGTGGGTGTCCTGTGAGTGTGGCCTGGAGAGTGGGTGGGGACACTGAAGGTTGGAGTTTGTCTGAGCCCTGCATCGCAGGCCTTGGGCTCAAACCCAGGCCTCGGTTTCTTATCCTCGTCTTAAGGCTGGAGATGTAATTGCTATTCCAGGGAAGGCTCCAGATGCTAGAAGAATGTCAGTTAGGTCTCTGGTCACCCCAGGAGCCTCAGGCACTCCAATTCCTGCCTTTTGCAACCCAGGGTCTGGGAAAGGGCCTCAGTCTCCATGCTGGTTCCTCTCCTGACCTGGAGCCACACCCTCAGGGCACAGCAGTAGCCCTGGCATGACTCATGCTGCTTTGGCCTTGCCCTGTGGGCAAGCTGCAGAGTGAAGTGAGCCACAGGTGCTGGGCACCACTGGGAGGGCCCTGTACTCTCAGTAGGTCCCTGTTCCCACCTCCAGCCCAGCCACAGGGACGAGGTAAATAGGAGGGAAGACCCAAGAAGGGGAGAGCTCTGGGAATGCAGGGTTAGGATGGAGGCCACTGGACACTGGGCCACCTCCCTCCTTCAGCAAACCCGGCTCTCTTCCTGCTTCACCCTCACTCTTGCCCTCAATACATTTCCTCCTCCCTGTCCTCTGCTTTTCCCATGACGATGACAAACAAGTAGGGTAGGTCTTGATTTGTTCACGACTCAGTGAACATCTACTGAGCTGCCACAAGGCACAGGAAACGGGGACAGGGACACAGAAACTGGGCCTCAGGCACAGATGTTGAAGGACTCATCCCGTGTGGACCCCCCCACTCAGGCTTACGTGAGTGACCTGCACCAGTGTCCTCCATAGGCACAAGGGACAGCCTGGATGGAGCCCGCGCCCCTCCTTTGCTGTGTGACCTCAGTGCCCTCCCTATAGAGACGGGATTGTAGCAATGGGATCTCAGTGGCAGTGAGGGAAGGGACAAGCCTGGGAGCCGTGGCTATGGCCACAGTCCCAAGCTGCTTCTCCCCTGGACAGCCTCAGGACCTCCTGCCTTCCTCCTCCACCTCCTCTCACCTCTCTGCCCAGCCTTCCAAGAATGTCTGTCAGGCCTCTAGTTTGTGCCAGGCACTGGGCTAAGCGGCGACAGCGTGGCAAACAAGCCCTCTTGTCACGCTCCAACCCTTTCTGAGGCTCAGTTTCCTCTTCCAGGAATGGGGATAAGGATAACTCTGACAGGTGAGGTGGCAGGAGAGCACCAGGTGGGTGCCTGACACACAGAAGGGACTTCCCACTGCCCCGCCCTGTACAGGGCAGGGGGCAGGATGGGCTGAAGGCAAAGCCTGACTTGAAAGGAGAGAGCTGGGAAGGCAGGAGCAACTTCGGCGGGCATTAGCATGGCTAAAGCAGCCCCGGGGGGCTCCCCAGAACTGGGTTCCCCAGAACCCAGAGCCCCCCAGGGCTCCCAGGGTCCATGATGTGGACCCTGTGGATGCTGCCTAATGGCCTGTGGGGGGCAGGAGGAAGAAGTTCCCTCTAGGCACAGAGGACTCTGGGAGAACCTGCGGTGGCAGCGAATAAATGAATCAAAGCTGGACGCTACTAACCCAGAAGCGGCAGAGGCTGGACCCAAATCCAGACTTAGCAGTTTGGAAAACAGTGAGGATGGAGCAGAGTCCAAGACCCCACTGGGCTGTCTGGGGAAGGGGCATTGCCTCCCTGCGGCCAGAACAGGCCAGTAAGGGAGGGCACCAAGTTTACACCCCCAGGGACACTGGGAGCCAGAGGGTGGCAAGAACAGAAGAGGTAGGGGGGCTGCCTTAGCAAGGGGCTGGGGCAGCAAGGATGTGGGCAACACCCCGGGGAGGGACTGCCACAGCAGCACAGTCAGCCCTTCCTGCAGGGTCTTTGTTACTTTTGGGTATTAGGGGATTTTATTTAGAGGCAGAGTCTCATTCTGTTGCCCAGGCTAGAGTGCCATGGTGTCAGCCTAGCTTATAGCAACCTCAACTCCGGGGCTGAAGCAATCCTCCTGCCTTAGCCTCCTGAGTAGCAGGGACTATAGGCACCTTCCGCAACACCTGGCTAATTTTTCTATTTTTAGTGGAGACAGGATCTTTTTTATTTGAGACAGAGTCTTACTTTGTAACCCTTGGTAGAGTGCTGCAGCATCATAGCTCACAGCAACCTCAAACTCTTGGGCTCAAGTGAACCTCTTGCCTCAGCCTCTCTATTAGTTGGCACTACAGACACCCACCCCAATGCCCAGCTATTTATAGAGACGAGGTCTCGCTCTTGCTCAGGCTGGTCTCAAACCCATGAGCTCAGGCAATCCATCTGCCTCGGCCTCTGAGAGTGCTGGGATTACAGGCATGAGCCGACACTCCTGGCCGGCAGAGACAGGTTCTTGCTCTTGCTCAGGCTGGCCTTCAACTCCTGAGCTCAAGGGATCCACTGGCTTTGGACTTTAAGAGTGCTAGGATTATGGGCATGAGCTGCCGTGCCAGGCCTGAGGGAGCCTTTTTATAAAATTTGAATCTGATCCTTTTCCTGACCTGGCAGCCCTGCTGCCTTCAGAGTGAGGACTCTGTGGCCTTTTGTGGTCCTGCCTGCATCAGCCTCCCAGCTCATCTCCTTCCCTTTTCATCTGACAGTCCTTGACACATCTGGACACTCTTGCCCCTGAGCTATTCCATGCGCTGTTCCCAATGCCTGGGACTTGTCTTCAGGAGACGATGCAAGGTGGCCTGAGAAGTCTGTGCCAGCCCCCTATAGACTAGAGGCTCCTTCCCACTACCCCACAGTAACACTTACCTCCCTGGTGACCCCCCCAGTCTCAGTAAGAGAGCCCCGGGACCAAGACTTGGTTTCACTCACCACAGGGTGTTCGGTGCCCAGCCTAGGCCTGGCCCCTGGCACATAGGAGAGCTGGTAAGGCTTGTCTACCGAACTGAAGCTCCAGGGACCATATTTCCTAGCCCAGTGGTCCAGATCCAAAGAGCTGTCCTAGGTCAGCCTCCTGGGAGAGCCACTGCTGGGAGCCCATATCCTTCTGCTTGGCAGCATTCAGGCCGGCTGGCTCGGCAAGGGGAGGCAGCAGGACTTGAGGTATCTCAACAAGAGGAGGCATCAAGGTGCCCTAGAGGGGGCCACAGACTCTGACGGTGCCCTCTAGAAGCAAATGATGCAGGGGAGGTGGCATTGAGTTTGATCCCCGCACAGTCCTTCATTAGCTACACAAAATTCAGTACTCTCTCTGCTAGAAGGGCGTTCCACACCTCCCCAGGCCATTATGGGAATTAAATGAAAAAAAGGACAAGCCCCAGAGTCTTCATAAACTGTTAAATGTGACACAGACATCAGCCTCCCTAACTGTTTCTGTGAGACCTACACGTCCTAACAGAACAGAAAAGCAGAGACTCCAGCTCTGGTTGGTATCTTGGTGAAACACAGACCCGGGTTCAAATCCTGCCTCTGCCACTTCCTGACTGCTTGGCAAGTCACCCTCCCTCTCTGAGCCTGTGCCCCTCACATGCAGGGCAGAGACGATATGAAGACTCAGCTGCAGGTTCATGGAAGGCTGCATGAGAGAAGGCTGGGCAGGTGCTCAGAGCCTGACCTGACCTGTGTTCTGGGCCATCAATGTGCTGCCTCTGGATGACTGCGGCTTCTGCCTGCAAGTTAAGTGGCTCTCAGAGCTAATCCCAGAGTAAATGGGCTGGGATTGGCAGGCAGCCAGGATTTTTAATTAGTTCCTGCCCCGAGATGAGGCTGCTGGTGCTCCACTGTTGGCAGCGTGGTGCTGGGATGAGGGGGGAGGTCCGGGCCGCCTCCCTCTGCCCGCCCAGCCTCCATAGCCACCGTTATAGCAGCCAGCATGAGCTTTCTGAAGCTCTCAGATGTTGTCCTCCATCCACCCGTCACTGTAAATGTGGGGCCGTCCCGACCCCTCCCAGGCAGGTTCACCTCTCTTTTGCCATGCTGACCATCTTAAAAGGCCTTGCCATCTCCAGGCCTCGGCGCAGCTGGTCCCTCTGCCTGGAGCCCCCTCTTCCCTTGCTTGCTGGGTGAACTTATCTCAGGATCTCACCTGCACCATCACTTCCTACCCAGTGGGCATCGCCTCCTGCTCACATGCCAGAGGTGTGGTCAGTGAACGTAAAACCTTTTGATAGCTTCGTCCGTCTCTCCCTAGGGCCCTGAACTCCAGGAGGGCAGGGGCAATGCCTTCATGCTGCCTAGCTAATGGGTATTGGACAAGTGTGTATCAGTTGACAGAAAGCCTCCCAAGTGCCGCTGCAGTGCCAAACACCTACCCACTTACCCCTTCCTTAGATCCTGTGATAATCTTACCCAAAGATGATTATTGCTGCAGAAATAGGCCCAGACAGGGGAAATAGCTTGCTTGAGGCCAGAGCCAGTGAGATCACAGTGGGACTGGATGCTGGGCCTGGCTGGTGCCTGCTCAGGCCCCACTGATAGCAGTCAGCTATGTGTCTGGGTCCCTGCTGTACTGGCCACAGGCCCTGCAGCTCCGGCCTCTCCTGGGCCAGGTACTCTGTCCATGGATAATGCTGTGGGTCTTTTTCATTTCCAATGCCTCCAGGTGCATAAGTGAGTGCTTTGATGTGGGGCTTGGAGAGATTTGCCGCATTTCCCAGGAGAGGCTGGGTGGAAGGTGCTGAGTGATTAATTTCTGTATGGACTCCTGACAATCTGCCATGATTTCCCCTGGTGGGTGTGTCAGGGGAGGAAGATGGGGGGGGGGCTGCTCCTCCCCACCCCAACTCCTTTCTCCCTGCAAAAACAGACGCGGCTTCCTGGGTGGCACCCCACCAAGAAGTGCTCAGATCCAGGATCTGCTGGCAGCCCCAAGCAGCCTCCAACAGAGTCCGTCTACACGGTGAGTCCCAGGGCCTGGGTGCCCTCCTCTCTCAGGCCTGGTGCTGGGTCTAATACCCCGGTTGGGTCTTACACAGCCATGTGACCTCTCTGAGCCTCAGGTTCCTCATCTGTAAACAAAGGGACAGCAATTCCTTCCCAGTGGGATTTCTATGAAGGTGAAAAGAGATTACACGTGCAAGGCCCCTGGACAGCACACAGAGGTCAGGGGCCACCTGTTCCCTTCCTTGGCAGCACAGCCCTTCCCTTCTGGAACAGAGGTAGAGAGACCAGAAGATGGGGAGGAATGACTAAAATTCTTTATCTGGCCACTGACAGCGACCAGCTCCCCAACTTCTTCCTCTTTTTATTGTACAAGAAACAGCAAACAAAAATCACAAAAAGAGGAAAAGTTCAGGCACATCCCACGCCCTCAACACACCAAGGGTTGTCAGTTCTTCACTCGCTTTCTTCCCAGCCCAGACATCATTTTGTGTCAATTCCAATCACAGCAGAGACATGAGTTGGGGGCCTTGTTTGTTCCACACCCTGTTGTGTCCTGAGCATTTCCATAATGGTCATCATAATTATTGGAAGGTGGCCACTGTGCGTGGGGCTGGAAGGCTTAGCCACCCTGGCCCGCCCCACCCAACCAGCATGTGGCCACTCCTCCCTGTCCCTGGGCTGAGGAGGGCGAGGACAGCTTTTTTCAGTCATGTTTCCTTTAGTTCTATAAATGACATATGTTCATTGTAGAGAAAGTTTTAAAAATGCCACCAGTATCAGCTGGGCTCTCAGTCCCATGAGACCTAGGGCCACCAGGCTAGGCTTCCTACTCCACACCTGGGTGCACTAGGATTCTGCCTGTATCTGCCTCTACTGTCTCCGTCCCCACCACCTGGACCCACTCACAAACTCAGGTCCTTCCTCCAAGGTTACAAAACCCCACACAGAAGTTCAGAATATGGCTGTGTCTGCTGAAGATGGTGTGGGTGGGTGTCAGTGAGACCAAGGGAATGGCTCGGGAGGCAGCGCCCACAGTTCCTAGTGGAATATGACAGTTCTCAAAGGGTCTCAGCCTCCCCACCCCAGAGGGTTCCCACCAGCTGCTGCTGGGCACACATGACTCCAGACATCCCCACAGTCTCTATTCTCTTCCAGCACTCAGTCTCATCTCCGCTTTTCTCTATGAGTAAGTCTGATCAGCTCTTCAATGAAGACATCTCTCTCTCTCTCTGTTCTCCCATCCCTGCTGCTTTGTTTCTGCACACACACACACACACACAAACACACACACCTGTGGTGTATGAAGAAAATAACCAGCATCCTAATTCCATCTTCTTCCAGGACAAATATTAGTAACATTAATTTCTATTCTTTCCTGGTTTATTTTTTCTGTAAATGCATGCAAGGATAGCTGGGTGTTATGACACATGCCTGTAGTCCCAGCTACTTGGGAGGCTGAGGCAAGAGAATTGCTCAAGCCGGGTGCAGTGGCTCATGCCCGTAATCTCAACATCCTGTAATGGGTAGATCGCCTGAGTTCAGGAGTTCAAGACCACCTGAGCAAGAATGAGACTCCCATCTCTACTAAACATGGAAAAAGTAGCCAGATGTTGTGGTGGGCACCTGTAGTCTCAGTTACTTGGGAGGTTGAGGCAAGAGGATCACTTGAGCCCAAGAGTTTGAGGTTGTATGAGCTATGACACTCTACCAAGGGTGACAAAATGAGACTCCATCACAAAAAAAAAAAAAGAGGATTGCTCAAGCTAATGAGTTTGAGGTTGGCTTGGCGCCTATAGCTCAACTGGCTAAGGCGCCAGCCACGTACACCTAAGGTGGCGGGTTCGAATCCCCAGCCCAGATCCGCCAAACAACAATGACAGCGGCTCGGCGCCTATAGCTCAACAGGCTAAGGCGCCAGCCACATACACCT
>CAUYTI010085778.1:0-16163 GCA_963575145.1 Galago senegalensis
CAGGCACCCGCCACAACGCCCGGCTATTTTTTGGTTGCAGCCGTCATTGTTGTTTGGCGGGTCCGGGCTGGGGATTCGAACCCGCCACCTTAGGTGTACGTGGCTGGCGCCTTAGCTGGTTGAGCTATAGGCGCCGAGCCCTCCAAGGTGATTTTTATTTGCATTTCTGCATTTCTCTGATGATTAGGGACAAAGAGCATTTTTTCAGGTTTATTAGCCATTACTCTGTCTTCTTCAGAGAAAATTCCATTCAGGTCTATTGCCCAGTGATAGATGGAATTGTTTGCTCTTTTTTTGTTGATTAATTTGAGTTCTCTGTAGATTCTAGTTTTTAGTCCATGGTCAGATTTATAATGCAAATATCTTTTCCCATTCTGAAGATTGTCTATTTGCTTTAATTGTTGTGACTTTAGCTGTGCAGTAGCTTTTTGGCTTAATTCTCATTTATTTATTTTTGTTGTTATTGCGATTGCCAATGGAGTCTTCTTCATAAAATCTTTCCCCATGCCAATATCATCAAGAGTTTTTCTCATGCCTTCTTCTAGGATTTTTATCACTTTGTGTCTAGGACTTAAATCTTATCCATCATGAGTCAATTTTTGTAAATGGTAAGAGGTGCAGGTCCAGTTTTAATCTTTTACGTGTTGTTAGTTACTTCTCCCAGCACCATTTACTGAATAAGGATTCTTTTCCTCATCTTATGTTCTTTCCTATACAATTTTTCTGCTACCTGCATACTCCCCAGCTCTTATTTATTTTGGGCGGAAAGAAGTTGGTGGATAACATGTAATTATCCTACAGTTTTTTTTTTTTTTTTTGAGACAGAGCCTCAAGCTGTCCCCCTGGATAGAGTGCTGTGGCTTCACAGCTCACAGCAACCTCCAACTCCTGGGCTCAAGCGAGTCTCCTGCCTCAGCCTCCCAAGAAGCTGGGACCACAGGCGCCTGCCACAGCGCCCAGCTATTTTTTGGTTGCAGCTGCCATTGTTGTTTGGCGGGTCTGGGCTGGATGCAAACCCACCACCTTAGGTGTATGTGGCTGGCACCTTAGCCACTTGAGCCACAGGTGCAGAGCCTATCCTATAGTTTTAAAAGAGAAAAACATAAATATTAACTCACCTAATGATTTTATTATCTATTTTAGGTTACATAAAATAATTAAAGTAGTATTTTTTTTTTTGAGACAGAGCCTCAAGCTGTTGCCCTGGGTAGAGTGCCATGGCATCATAGCTCACAGCAACCTCCAACTCCTGGGCTCAAGTGAGTCTCCTGCCTCAGCCTCCCAAGTAGCTGGAACCACAGGTGTTCGCCACAACGCCCGGCTATTTTTTGGTTGCAGCTGTCATTGTTGTTTGGTGGGCCTGGGCTGGATTTGAACCCACTACCTTAGGTGTATGTGACTGGCACTTTAGCCACTTAAGCCACAGGCATTGAGCCTAAAGTGGTATTTTTTATTGTTGTTTATGATTTTTTTGAGTGTGATACTTTTTGAAACAATCTCCAGGATGCAGTCCAGGCTTCCTCTTGCATGTCTCACAGTGGAAAATGGTTTCTCTCCTTCCACCTTTTTAATTTCTTCTGCTGCAAATTGTGTAATCCATTATTGATCTTTCATTTTTCATTATAAAATGCATCTTCCCATTTAGCCCTTTCCTCAGTGTCAGAAGATGAATGTCTTCTCTTCTTTCTTGAATTTCTGTTCCTCACACTGCTTGCTAACTGAGTGATGAGATTTCTCCTATAACAAAAGCATATCTGCTCATTTTCTCCACTCTCCTTCTTGTCCAATGAGTAAGGCATGTTAGCTGTTCACAACTGAAGCTTCCGTCAGACAGAAGAATAATTTTTTTTTTTTTTGAGACAGAGCCTCATGCTGTCTCCCTGGGTAGAGTGCTATTGCATCACAGCTTATAGCAACCTCCAACTCCTGGGCTCAAGCGAGTCTCCTGCCTCTACCTCCCAAGTAGCTGGGACTACAGGTGCCTGCCACAACGCCCAGCTATTTTTTTTTTTTTTTTGGTTGCAGCCATCATTGTTGTTTGGCGGGCCCGGGCTGGATTCAAACCTGCCACCTTAGGTGTACATGGCTGGTGCCTTAGCCACTGGAGCCACAGGCACCAAGCCAAGAATAATTTTTTTTTACTATTTACAAGATCTCCTTGTAAATCCATAGCATTCACAGTACTGGTCAACTCTGTCCACTTTTCCCATATATACTGTGTATTCTAAAATAACTGTCAGGGCAAGGCACGATGGCTCACGCCTATAATCCTAGCACTCTGGGAGGCCGAAGTGGGTGGATCCTTGAGCTTAGGAGTTTGAGACCAGCCTGAGCAAAAACGAGACCCTATCTCTAAAAGTAGCTGGTTGTTGTGGTGGGTGCCTGCAGTCCCAGCTACTTGGGAGGCTGGGGCAAAAGGATTGTTTGAGCCAAAGAATTTGAGGTTGCTGTGAGCTTTGACACCACAGCATTCTACCAAGGGCAACAAAATGAGACTCTAGCTCAAAAAATAAATAAATAAATAAAATAACTGTCTTTTTTTAATTGAACAGGCTATTTCTTCCTCTAACCAGTGAGCAACGGTGTATGAAGGCCAAAGGATGTACTCAGCATTGTCACTAACCTCTTGTCATGGCCAAGGCGGTAGATTGCTTGAGCTCACGAGTTCAAGACCAGCCTGAGCAAGAGTGAGACCCTGCCTCTAAAAAATAGCCAGGCGCCTATAATCCCAACTACTTGGGCTGAGGCAAGAGAATTGCTTGAGCCCAAAAGTCTGAGGTTGCTGTGAGCTATGACACAATAGCACTCTGCTCAGGGTGACAAAGTGAGACTCTCTCTCAAAAATAAAAAATATATATATATATTAAATTTGATGTTAGCGTCAGACCAACATGATTCTGCTCTCTGCACTCCATTTACTAGCTATTAACTTCTCGAAGGATACTTAAACTCTATAAGCCCCAATGTCCTGATTTATACAATGGAGATAATAGCAAAAGGATGTAATGCAAATGTGGAAATGTATATTTTAGGGAACTTATGCTTTATTCTTACTACTGCTCATGTCAGAGACAGCAGTGGGAGAAAGATAGAAGATGAAGCTAGGTATGCAGGGAAAAAACCACTGAGGTAGCTGGACTTTCTCACTGACAACAAATCTTTATCCTCTGAGAGTGGATTTGGTTCTTGGCAACAGCAACCTCAAACTCTTGGGCTCAAGAGTGACCTTCTTGCCTCAGCCTCCAGAGTAGCTGGTATTACAGGTGCCCACCACAACACCAGCATGTTTTTCTATTTTTAGTAGAGACGGGGTCTCTCTCTTGTTCAGGCTGGTCTCGAACTTCTGAGCGTAAGCAATCTACCCACTCCACTCAGCCTCCATGCCTGGCCTAGAATCCTCTCTTCTAATTACCTAGTTTTATAAATGAGAAAACTGATGCTAGGGAAGATGATGCTTTGTCCTAGTGAATTAGTAGCAGGTAATAACCACTGATCTTTCTTCTGCATGGTCTCCTAGGCAGCCTCCTCCAGCCTCCTTCCCAGGCCCTGGTGCCCTGCAATAGTCATAGCTGTGGGGGCAGTTACCTAATGAGCAGTATCAACAAACTACAAGCTTGTTTGTAATGCAGAATCTCAGGCCCCACCCCAGAAGCTTGAGCCTTGGACCCTCCCTTTTTCTTTCCTTGAGTGTTTCAGTCTCAACATGGTTTTACTATTTGGCAAACCTGTTGGCAAAATGTTTTCACTTCTGCCTCACTGTGTTACCCAACATTGTGAAGTTGCCCGAAATCATCAAGGCTTTTCTCAAGTTTTCTTCCTATCAGTATAAATAAAAGAGTATAGGCCAGCTGATAAGTCAGGCTTTGTACCAGCTTATTCTGAAAAAAGCAATGCCTGCAATGTGGATTCATGGATCATGACCGCTTAGGTCTTTAGTCCTGAATAGCCAGAAGTAGGGGAAAGCCTGGAGCCTCTGGGGGAAATAAATAGCTTGTCTTCAATTCACTCTTCTGTGCCTCTTCTCTGCATACTCCTGCCTCACCCAGCTCCCGTTTTTTTTAGTGTATCCTTAAATTAGCATATGCAGCTAATACTGTAGTATGAATTAGTTTAAGTTCTCACTCCTTCCGAAAATATTTGCAAAGAGAAGAGGGATGAACATTTAAACATGATATTCTGCCTCAGTAAAGATTCTGAAAGTAGGCCTAGCCATGGCACCATTTCAGTAGACCCTAGTCTTCTATTTGTAGAACTCAGGTATTTTGGTTAAAAAATTTGCATTATTTTATTATATATGATTTTGAAAATATTTTCAGATACCTTATTTTAAGAGACTGGGTCTCACTCTGGTGCCCAGGCTGGTGTGCAGTGGCACAAGAATAGCTTACTACAACCTCAGACTCTGGATTCAAATGATCCTCCGGTCTAGTTTCCTCTAGTAGCTGGGTCTACAGATGTGCACCACTACACCCTACTAATTTATTTTCAAATTTATTCTTTTTAGGCAGGGTAGGGAGTAAGGGTGTGTCTTGCTTTGTTGCCTAAGCTGGTCTCCTAGTGTCTAGTGATCCTCCCACATCAGCCTCCTGAGTCACTGGGAGTGCAGGCGTTAGCCACTGAACCCAGGTCAGACAATTTATTTTAAGTAAGGCTCACCTGAAAAGTGGTATCATCTTCATTTTAAAGACCTCAAAGTTGTCTTAGCCCTTTTAGCTTATGAGCCAAAACAATGTCTAGGCTCTTCATGGAATGCTACTAAAATTCTCTCATGGATGTTTCTTTTTTCTTTGTTTTTTTTTTTGAGACAGAGTCTCACTATGTTGCTTTTGGTAGAGTACTGTGGCGTCATACCTCACAGAAACCTCCACCTCCTGGGCTCAAGCGATCCTCTTACCTTAGCCTCCCAAGTAGCTGGGTCCACAGGCACCCACCACAATGCCCCGCTAGTGTTTTTTAAAGATGGCATCTTGGTCTTGCTCAGGCTGGTCTCTAACTCCTGACCTCCAGCAATCCACCCATTTCTGCCTCCCAGGGTGCTAGGATTACAAGATTGAGCCAGTGAGCCACATGCCTGGCCTTCTCATGGATGTCCTTAAAGATGTTTTTTGATTTATTTGTATCCACTTTTTGAGTAGATAATGCTCTCCTAGATTCAGTGTTCGATAAATTCTTGCTGACATCTACTGTCTTATGGGTATTTTCTTAACCATGGAGGCTTTTGGAATTGAGGGCCCCTTCAGTCTCCAGCACGACTAACGCTCGTGCTGTGATTCTCTCAGGTCCATACTGTTCAGAATACCCTGGCAAGAATGAATGGTCCCGCCAGTGTGGACCAATTCAGAGAAAGGTGTACAAGGAGGAAAAAAGTCTGGAAATAAAGACAAGAAGATGAAATTTTGCAATTTTGCCCCTGATTGTTTAAAGGATTGTGATGTAAAAGAGGGATTATGTTTCTTGTGGGTAGAAGCAGATGTACTGTGAAGATAATCAGGGCTCTTGTGTGGACCCCTTTCAAGGCCCTGAACCTAATTTGGAACCCTTAAGATGTGTTATTGAAACTAAAATCCATGCTTGGCACCTGTAGCTCAGCGGCTAGAGTGCTGGCCACATACACCAGGGCTGGTGGAGCTGGCCAGGGCAGGCTAAACAACAATGACAACTACAACAACAACAAAAAAATAGTCCAGTGTTGTGGCAGGTGCCTGTAGTCCCAGCTACTTGGGAGGCTGAGACAAGAAAATCACTTAAGCCCAAGAGTTTGAGTTTGCTGTGAGCTGTGACGCCACAGCATTCTACTGATGGCGACATAGTGAGATTCTGTCTCAAAATAAATAAATAAATAAAGTCCACGCCCTATGCTACCCTTGCAAATTATAGTATGTAAGTCTCGGAACTCACAAAACCTGGATCTACCTCTTTCTGTGTGGCTCCAGTGAGGAAATCCAGGGTGAGGATGACAGCCCAATAAAGGAGAATCTCTTTATGGGCCAGGACAATAACCAAGAAGTAGATTGTTGCAGTAAGTACCCTCTCTAGCTACTTACCGTCATTCTTCACAGCAACATCCCCTTTCCTGCTGATAGAACTTGGTTTTGTACCAAGTTTATGGAGGTCCCATGTGGTGAATCGTGCCTGTAATCCAGCACTCTGGGAGGCAAAGACGGGAGGATTGCTTGAGCTCAGGAGTTCAAGACCAGCCTGAGTAATAGCCAGATCTTGTCTCTACTAAAATCAGAAAAAATTAGCCCCGTGTTGTGGTGGGTGCTTATAGCCCCAGCTACTTGCCAGGCTGAGGCAGGAGGATTATTTGAACCCAGGAGTTTGAGATTGCTGTGAGCTAGACTGAGGCCGAGCCACTGTAGCATGGGGCCACAGAGTAAGTTCTCAGTCTCAGGGAGAGCTGGCCTTCCCCAAACTGACTCTAGTTTCTTTTTTGAGTCTCATGTTGTCGCCCTTGGTAGATTGCCATGGCGTGATAGCTCACAGAAACTTCCAGCTCTTGGTTTCAAGTGATCCTCTTGCCTCAGCCTCCCAAGTAGTTGGAACCACAGGCATGCACCACAACACCTGGCTATTTTTAGAGATGGGATCTCGCTCTTGATTGAGCTGGTCTTGAACTGCTGAGCTCAGGCAATCCACTCTCCTTGGCTTACCAGAGTGCTAAGATTATAGGCATGACCCTGCCTAGACCCTGCAGTTTTTAAACTGGGTAATCAGACCCCTGGAGAGAATGAATACTTTTCAAGGGGTATGGGGCCCAGATGGTATTTTTAAAAGACTATTTAATTTCACTTATTTATCTCAGGTATTTTCTGTCTTTCCTGCTAGAATTTAAGCTCCATGAGGGATTTTTGTCTGTCTTGTTTATTTGTTTAACCTCCAGTATCTAAAACAAGGAACTCACATGGGCACTTTGATAAATGATCTGTATAATGAATGGACATGTCACCTGGTCACAGAGGACCTCACTGATCATCCTATGGTAAATAGCAATCAACTATTTTTTTCTCTTTCCCAGTCTTACTTTTCTTCATGACACAGAGCACCATTTGACACGCATTTGTTTATTGTCCCTCTGCCCAGCACAGTGAAAGTTCCTTTAACAACAGCAGGGACTTAAATCAGTTTTAATCTCTACGAAGGAGGGAGAGAGAGGAGTCAGTAAATATTTGCAGAAGGAATTAATTTCTTGAACGAATGGATGAATGAATCTAGCGGCCAGTTGAAGCCCCTGATGGACTGATCCTACAGCCTCCTTCGTGACAGAAAGAAATGGGTTATTTATTGGTCCGACAGCCAGCCCCAGTTTCAGCAGCGACCCTTCAAGCCGTGGTCGCCGGGCTGTGGACGCCTGTTGCCGGCCAGCAGGCATCGCGGGTTTATCTGGAGTCTCGCCCAGCGGGCTGATTTCCGGGGCGGTGTCATTGTCCATTTAAGAGCCTAAGGCCCCGCCCTGAGGCGGAGCTTGCAGGGGGGTTTTAAGGGGCGGGCAAGCCAGCGGCTAGGGTCCTCCCGGGGAGTAGCGCGGGGTGGGTGCTCTGAGGCCGCCATTTCTTGGCGACTCCGGCGGTGTCGCCCCCTCGTTTTCTCGTTCGGGCCCTTTACGCTGTGGTCGCTGGCGCCCCGGCGTCCCCAGCCCAGGTAAGCGCGAGGCCGGGCGGTTCCAGCCTCCCAGCCCTCTCCCCTCACAGGTCTTTCACTCGCGCACGGTGTGGCGGCCTCATTCCCAGGGAGGCGGGCGGGGACCGCGCCGGGTTCTCGGGCCCGGGTTCTGGTCGGCCGGCATAATATAGTCCCGCGGGAGGGAGTGGCGGCCGCGGCCAATCGGGCAGGGCCTCCGAGTTTCGAGCGATACCGCGCCGACGGCGCGAGGGCCCGGGCGCAGCCGGGTTAAAGTGTGCGGGGCCGACGCGCTTCCCAGCTCCGGCCGACCCTCGGGGGCAGCCGGCGGTCTCGGGCGCTGTGGGCCGGGCGCTGGGCGTCCTTCACCTGCGGGTCCGCGGGTGTGCTGTCTAGTTGGCGAGATGAGAGTAGCAGGTCAAGGGGAAAAACGCCTTAAGTTTTTGTCACGGTCTGAGAACAAAAACGCAAGTGGAATTTTCAGGATAACTTGCATTTCATTAAAACTTTAGCTACTTGGAAATTGCGAGGCAGGTGTGTTCCGGGGAATGACGAAGTGTAAAGAGCTTCCCAGCCCCCACCGGTGGTTTGTCGTGTTAATGATGGGTTCTTTGGTGTGTGAATGATAATTGCATTTGTCTTTATTTTTAAAGTTACTTAGTCTCTTGAATTCGACTGAAGATCAAGACTCGAGTTTTAAACTAATATCAGAGGTTTTTTTTTTTTTAATTTTAAGAATTACAGAATAGGCAGCGCCCATAGCTCAGTGGGTGGGGCGCCGGCCACCTGACACCGAGGCTGGCGGTTCGAACCGGGGCTCCTAAAACAACGACTGCCAAACACAACAACAAAAAAAGCTGGGCATTGTGGCGGGCGTCTTAGCCCCAGCTTCTTAGGAGGCTGAGGCAAGAGAATCGCTTAAGCCCAAGAGTTGAGGGTTGCTGTGAGCTGTGATGTCTCGGCACTCTACCTAGCTTGAGACTCTTGTCTCAAAAAAAAAAAATTACAGAATACCTACATATCCAATGTAACTCACAATTTCATTACTCCATTTCTTTTTTTTTTTTTTAAGACAAGAGTCTCATTTTGTTGCCCTAGGTAGAGTGCGATGACATCACAGCTCACAGCAACCTCAAACTCCTGGGCTCAGGCGATCCTCTTGCCTCAATCTCCCATGTAGCTGGGGACTACAGGCGCCCGCCACAACGCTGGGCTATTTTTAGAGACAAGGTCTCACGCTGGTCCAGGTTGGTCTGGAACCTATGAGCTCAAGACAGTCCACCGCCTCAGCCTCCCATAGTGTTAGGATTACAGGTGTGAGCCACCGCCCCTTAACCTAACCTGTTGCTGAGCTCTAGTTATCATAGTGGGTATTTGTATATATAAGATAGTTTGCAGGGCCTTTTTTATTTTTATAGATTAACTTTGTTAGAAAATGATAAGTACTCGTATAACTGCTTCTGCTGTATTACTTACATTTTGGAACAAAAGACTTTGATAGCTTTATCAACAATATATGTTGTATATTTGTTTATTGGCGTACCAGAAAGCAGTTGCATTCCAGGAGCTACGTCTCATGCCTATAACCCTAGCACTCTGGGAGGCCCAGGCGAGAGGATTGCTTGAACTCAGGAGTTGGACACTAGCCTGGGCAAGACTGAGATCCTCTTTCTGCATAATAAAGAAAACATAGCCCAGTGTGGTGGCGTGCATCTGTAGTTCCAGGTACTGGGGAGGCTGAGGCACGAAGACTCTTGAGACCAGGAGTTTGAGTTTGCACTGAGCAGTGAGGATAACATTGAACTCCAGCCCGGATGACAGAGACCCTGGTCTCTAAAAAATCAAAAAAAGGCACTTGGTTACCCTTGTGGCCACCAGTCATGTATGAGTGTACATATTTCTTTTTTTTTTTTTTTTTTTTTTTTGAGACAGAGCCTCAAGCTGTCCCCCTGGGTAGAGGGCCGTGGCATTACAGCTCACAGCAACCTCCAACTCCTGGGCTCAAGCGAGTTTCTTGCCTCTGCCTCCCAAGTAGCTGGGACCACAGGCGCCCGCCACAACACCCGGCTATTTTTTGGTTGCAGCCGTCATTGTTGTTTGGCGGGTCCGGGCTGGGGATTCGAACCCACCACCTTAGGTGCCGAGCCAGTTTATTCTTCTAAATATAATCTTTTTTTCCCCTAGCTGGTGCATTCACGGGGTTCCAGTTTTTAAAGATAAAGGGTGCAGGGTACAGTCTTCTTTCTGCCCTCCCCCTACAGGTTGCCACGCACCCATTCCACCGCTGGTTACACAGTGGCAGCTTCTGCACAAACTGCTCTGCACTGGCATTTTTCTTTTTCATTTACTTATTTATTTTTCTGAGACAGAGTCTCACTATGTCATCCACAGTAGAGTGCCGTGGCGTCACAGCTCACAACAACCTCAAACTCGGGCTTAAGCAATTCTCTTGCCTCAGCTTCCCAAGTGGCTGGGACTACAGGTGCCCGCCACAATGCCCGGCTATTTTGTTGTTGTTTAGCAGGCCTGGGCCAGGTTTGTGGCCAGCGCCCTAACCACTGAGCTATAGGTGCTGAGCTGCTGAGAGGCCTCTTGTCTATATGAATAAGACACTTGTCCCTGAAAACAGACCACAGAGTAGCCAGATCTTCCCTGCCCCATTCCATAGTAACAAATGTTCTCTCTCTCTCTTGTTTCTGCAGTGCTTCGACCTGGAGTCGTACCTACAGCTCAACTGTGAACGGGGGACCTGGAGGTGCCCTGTGTGCAAGTGAGTCTCAGAGACACAGCATGTGATCAGAGAAGGGGCCTCAGAGGCTTCATGGGTGAACCTCTAAGCATGTCACCAAATACATAAGCCTGGTGGAAGAGGTCATAGCACAAGTCAGACAGTGGAGTACAGAGACCTCATACAGAGTGGCTTTACCCAAGGCCATCTTACGCTGTCACTTTGTGCAAGGTCACTTCATACAATCCACACAGGGTCACCCCTCGCACAGGGTCATCTTGTACCATTGCCTCATGCAGGGTTGCCTTGTGCAGGGTCACAGGGTCACCTCAAACAGGCGATGAGGCTGAGAATGACAGGTCCGGTGCCCAAGGTGAGGTTGGCTAAGGCCTCTGAGCTGTGTCCCTGTGTTTTCTACAGCAAAACAGCATTGCTGGAGGGCTTGGAGGTGGACCAGTACATGCTGGGCATCCTGATTTACATTCAGAAGTAAGCATCCTCTTCCTGTACCCCCAGCATCTGTGGCCATCAAAGGGCAGCCCCAGGACCAGGTGGGGGATGCCCCTGCCGAGTGCCAATGACCAGCCTCTTTCCACCACTCAGTGTGTGCTCGATTCCAGGCCAGAGACAATGTTGTGTCTGACCCGAGCACAGAAGGTCCTGGGTGGCAGCGAGTGTTTGAGTGAAGGGGCTGGAAGCTTGCTCGGGACAGGCAGCAGGGCAGGAGGTGACCAGCCCCCATGTCCCTGCCCAGCTCCGACTACGAGGAGATCACCATCGACCCCATGTGCAGCTGGAAGCCGGTGCCTGTGAAGCCCGATGTGCACATCAAGGAAGAGCCCGACGGGCCAGCTCTGAAGCGCTGTCGCACTGTGAGCCCAGCCCATGTGCTCATGCCCAGCGTGATGGAGATGATCGCAGCCCTGGGCCCTGGTGCAGCCCCCTTTGCTCCTCTACAGTCCCCCTCAGCCTCTGTCCCCAGCGACTATCCTGGCCAGGGTGAGTACAGAGGGCCCAGCCTTGAACTCCAGATGACTCTGGATGAATGACACATCCTCTGCAGATCAGTCTTTTCACCTGAGAGTGTGGCCAGGCACCCAGTGTCTAAATTTTCCAATCAGAGTGTGCTGCGGGGTACCCATGTTCCTGCACGTGCAGTCGTTAGGGACTTGGTGGTACAGGCACATTTTCGGCCAGTCTCTGGGACATAGGCAAAGGGCCTTCCTCACTTCCTTCCCCAGTTTTGAGTAAGGAAACTTTTACTTTCTTGGCTGGAAATTGCCACACACTGGCCCCTGGAGAGACCTCCATCCGGTCCTCACCCACATGTGTGGTATATTTGGTCATAGCAGGTCCCATTCCTGCAACTTCCAAGGCCTTCAGTACTAGTAATATTCCAAGGCCAGTTCCCCCTGGCAGCATTGAGAGATAAGTCCCTTTTCAAGTAGCAACTTCCAAAACTCCTGGTGCTGTTTGTGGATAATCACTGCTACCATCCACTGCCAGCCTCCTTCCTGGCACCTTTGCTATCAAGGGCCTTCCGTACCCCTCACCCAGGCTCTGCCTCTTCTCTTGCAGGGTCCAGTTTCCTGGGGTCTGGTACCTTCCCTGAGTCTTTCCCATCCACCACGCCCAACACCCCAACCCTTGCTGAATTTACCCCGGGGCCAGCCTCCATCTCCTACCAGTCTGACATTCCCAGCAGCCTCTTGACTCCGGAGAAGTCTGCTCCCTGCCTCCCAGGCCAGGTCAGTGTCATGCTGAGAGGTAAAGGGGACAGTCTCCCCAGAAGAAGCCCTGGGGCTATTTGAATAAGTTCCTCTCTGTCTTCAGATGACACCAGCTGGTCACTTGGACCCTGCCCACAATCCTGGGACACCAGGACTGCACACCTCCAACCTTGGGGCTCCTCCAGGTCCCCAACTGCACCATCCAAACCCTCCCTCAGTGTCCCGGCAGCCCCTGGGCCAAGCAAGCTTAGGGCCAGCTGGCGAGCTGGCCTTCAGTCCTGCCACAGGCGTGATGGGGCCCCCCAGCATGTCTGGGGCAGGGGAGGCCCCAGAACCAGCTCTGGATGTGAGTATTGAGCCCTGAGCTGGGGAGCATATGGGAGATAGAGCTGGGGGTGGTATGTTCATTGTCCCCAGGGGCCACAGTCTTGTAGAGGACAGTGATCCCTTTGGGAAAACCACTCCTTTGTTCACAGATTGGGCACTGGAGTAGTAGGGAGAGCTACAGGAGGATGTGCCATGAGGCCTGGCCGTGGGGCTAGATGTTGGAGTGGGCCTGAGTCCTTAGAAAAGACCAGGCTGGAAGCTGCTGACACAGTTTCTAGAGCAATGTTTCTCAACCTGTGGGCCGCAACCTACAGGAACTGTATTAAAGGGACCTAGCATTAGGAAGGTTGAGAACCAGTGCTCTAGAGTCTGACCTGTCTGATTGTTCAGTAGTTCTGTGCCCTGACTCACAGGTCCTGTAGGAGTCCAGACTCAGAGCATGAAAAACAGGTGGCTGTCCCTGGAACATAATAGAAATTCACTGAAGTTCAACATGGAAAAAAAATTAGAGCTGCTCAAAGCAGAAAGTTCTAGGGGCTTGGAATTCTGCTACCTTGGGAAATCACATTAGAGATCCCTTGCAGGCCTTGTACCCCCAGTGTATAGAGGACACAGAGCAGCTGGGCCACCTCAGGAGGGTACCTTGATTCCTGGTGGTGTCAACAGCATATCGTGAGCTATTCCTAGTCCCAGAGCAGCCCTCTGCAGGGAGATCCCAGGCTGCTGCTTGCTCTCAGCCTGGGGGGTGGGAGAAGCTGCTCACCTGGGCCTGGGGACAGGTCCAGAATGCAGTGAGGTGGCAGGATGGCTGTTAATGTAGTATGCTTTGTCCTCAGCTGCTCCCAGAACTGACCAACCCGGACGAGCTCCTGTCTTACCTGGGCCCACCTGACCTCCCCACAAACAGCAATGATGACCTGCTCTCTCTCTTTGAGAATAACTGATCCTGTGTTAAACCCTGGCCTGGCAGGGGTTATCACCACAGCCCTGCCCCTCATGCCCAGCCCCGTGAGACACCTGGTGGTCCTCCCTGAACCTCCCCCCAACACACACCTGGAGTCTGGGCCTCCCACCACTCAGCCCTGAACCAGAAGCAGCCTGTGCCCATGCAGAGGGGCCCCAGGGCAGCAGCCCTTGCCACCTTCTTCCACCAGGCTCACTGCCGCAGAACCATTCTTGCTGGGATGCCCCTGCCCAGTGCCATCCATACACACGTCACAGCCCCAATCTCACGGCCTTGGACCTCGTTCCTTCACCCTTGCCTGCTCCCGCCCAGCCTGCATCTTGTCCAGCATTGACCCTTCTGTTTCAACTCCTCAACCAGACAGAGGTGGCCATGTGGTGGGGCTGGCTCTGTCCCCTAGGTCCGAGGGACTGAAAGCTCCTGTGCCCAGCAGTGCAGCTCTTGGAACCCACTGGATGCCAGCCACCTGGGGGCTTGGGGCTCTGGCAGCCCAGCCATGTATGGTATCAGGTTTCCCATCCCCCCTGAGCTCCAGCAGCCTGGCAGAGACTGCGGGCAAGGAGCTATAAAGCACAACAATGTACATAGTGTAGAAACACAAACAGCTGGAAAAGGAGGGAAAGCTATTTAAGTCAGCATGTTCCTGTCGTACAGCCCCGCCCTGTGTGTTTTGCTTCTTCCTGTGCACAGACCCTCAGGAGGGACCTCTCACGGGGAGGAACAGCAAGCTTTGGCCCAACTCAGGGTGGGTGGGCTTCCAGACTCAGCTCTGTGTAAAAATTCTCCAACGGGCTGCTCTCCCAAGTTCCCCTTTTCTGTGAAAGTGAAGAATTAGTACAGCTGTGTTTTTTAAAGCCACTTCTCACCTCTACCCTGCAGGCATACCTGAGTGGGGCAGGAAGAAGCCATTGCATCTGTTGGCTCAGGGCCCAAGCCCACATGAGCAGGGCCCTGGGCTCCGTCATGTCTCCTGTCTGTGCCGATCTCTATTAAAGGACTCCCTCTTGGTGGGTCTGACAGAGTCCCTCCTTTGTATCCCCAGGGGCTATGGTCTGCCCCAGGAGCCAGCAGCTTGTCTGGAGGTCGAGCCTCTATGCTCACAATGCCTTTGCTGGCTCTGGGGGTTCAGGTGACCTTTGGATGGCTCTCAGGCCCCAGGTCAAGATCTGAGTGTTGCAAGCCAAGGCTCAGCCATTCCCACCTCTTGGTAAATTTCCTTTTCCCTGGAATTTTCCAAATTGGCTTCAACTGGAGTGCTGTTTTGTGAACTGCTTCAGGCTTGCCCAGAAGAGACATTTGCCACCAAGTCGCCTTTCCTGAGGGTACCCTGGGACAGGGTGCCAATTGTCTGGTGGCCCCAGCCCAGCTGAAGGCCTCACCAGCTCTGGGCTTTGTCCCTGGAGGGCTGCTATCTGCTTGCTTCCCTTCCAGAGTTAAGGGGTGTATCCTGGCCACCATCTGCCTATTGAGGTTGGTCATCTACTCTTCCTGTCTTGTGCCCAAAAGGCCTTTCCATCTGGTGGGAGAGGCAAGAGCTGCTGGGGAAAATAAGGACTGTGGGGAGCACCTGGCACCCTTAGGCCCGTGGTGAAGGCCTTGGTCCACCCCATGCTGTGCTGGAGGCAGGTGTTGATTTGAGAGAGCTCAGAGCTACAGGGCTGGGAAGGCAGGAGGTGTCTGGTGTGGGCAGGAGCCTTGAATGTCATAACATTTGAGACTACACAGGTGGGTGCCCCTGTCTTTTTACAAAGCTTCTGTTTCCAGCTTTTCTGTTCTTTGGCCAAAGGAACAGAAGTGGAGAAAAGTGAAAAGAGCAGCCACAGGCACTCTCTGGGCCAGAGACGGCTGGGCACAGCCCCACTCAGCCAGTCTGCCTGGGACCCTTTCTGATGTGTCATCGGTATGCTGGGCATCATGTTTCTCCATCACAAGAATGGAGAACCCAGAAGACTGGGACAACCAAAATGCTGTGGATAATCATGAAGCCCATCCTCAGAAAGGTGGATATGTGTTTGAGGGAAGACTGTCTAGAACATTATAAAGCAGCGAATGGGGACTGCAGCCCTATGGCCCATCATGAATATATCTCAGAAATAACAGGAACTGGGGTGGTGCCTGTGGCTCGGTGAGTAAGGTGCCAGCCCTATATACCAAGGGTGGCAGGTTCAAACCCAGCCCCAGCCAAACTGCAACAAAAAAGTAGCTGGGCGTTGTGGTGGCTGCCTGTAGTCCCAGCTACTCAGGAGGCTGAGGCAAGAGAATCACCTAAGCCCAGGAGTTGGAGGTTGCTGTGAGCTGTCTACAGAGGGTGATAAAGTGAGACTCTGTCTCTAAAAAGAAAGAAACAACAGGAACTGAAAAAAACTTGATAAGAAAGTTCATTCAGGCCTAGCACTGTGGCTCATGCCTATAATACTAGCACTATGGGAGACCCAGGTGGGTGGATTGCCTGAGCTCACAGGTTCGAGACCAGCCTCTAAATGTGGGCGTTTGTGGCAGATGACGTAGTTCCAGCTACTTGGAAGGCTGAGGCAAGAGAATCACTTGAGCCCAAGAGTTTGAGGTTGCCGTGAGCTATGACGCCACACAGCACTCCACAAAACAAAACAAAACAAAACAGTATTATGCTATTTTTATTTAAAGACAGGGTCTTGGCTCGGCGCCTATAGCTCAACCGGCTAAGGTGCCAGCCACGTACACCTAAGGTGGCGGGTTCAAATCCCCAGCCCGGACCCGCCAAACAACAATGACGGCTGCAACCAAAAAATAGCCGGGCGTTGTGGTGGGCGCCTGT
>CAUYTI010085781.1:0-12214 GCA_963575145.1 Galago senegalensis
TGTGGTGGGCGCCTGTGGTCCTAGCTACTTGGGAGGTGGAGGCAGGAGACTCGCTTGAGCCCAGGAGTTGGAGGTTGCTGTGAGCTGTAATGCCACGGCACTCTACCCAGGGGGACAGCTTGAGGCTCTGTCTCAAAAAAAACAAAAACAAAAAACCCAAAAAACTGTACACTGTCTCCATTATTAAACTTCTTAGATATAGTCATAGATGGTATGGGGAGAGGGGCAGTTAGTTATCAACCACACACAAGCTTCTTGAGGGAAAGGAGATACCAGTTCATCCATTTTTCAGTCCTTCACAGCCTCAATGACAGTACTACCAAACAGTGGACAATCCATAATCACTTTTGACTGATGGATTTGCTGTAGCAAAGGCCCAGTGTCCCTGTGCCTATATTCTACCAATAACTTAAGACTCTCCTGGGTCAGCACTCGTAGCACAATTGGTTATGGTGTGAGCCACATATACAAAGAGTGGTGGGTTCAAGCCAGGCCTGAGCTAGCTAAACAATGGCAACTGCAACAAAAACAGCTGGGCACTGTGGCAGGTGCCTATAGTCCCAGCTACTTGGGAGGCTGAAGCAAGAGAATTGCTTAAGCCCAAGAGCTTGAGGTTGCTGTGAGCTGTGACACCACAGCACTCTACCAAGAGTGACATAGTGAGACTGTGTCTCAAAAAAAAAAAAAAAAAAAAAGACTTTCCTCTTGGAGGGCTAGTTATAACTTTCAGGGCAAGCTGGGCATGGTGGCTGTAATTCTAGCACTTTGGGAAGCTGAGGCAGGTGGATTGTTTGAGACAAGTCTGAGTAAGAGCACTGTGGCAGGTGCTGTACCCCCAACTATGTGGAAGGCTGAGGCAAGAAGATCTCTTGAGCCCAAATGTTTGAGGTTGCTGTGCACTATGACATCATGGCACTCTACCCATGGCGACAGAAAGATTAAAAAAAATTTTTTTTTTCCCAGGGAAATTCAAAAGGTTGTAGTAGACAGCACTAGCATCAAGTTTACTTTAGACATAATTTTGAGATTCCTCAATTTACTAATAAAGAAACAGAAGCCAAAGTAGTTAAGTAACTTGTCCAAAGTCATAGAGCTGTAAATGGCAGAGCAATAACTCGGGCCCTCGTTCATCTAACTCTGACATGCTCTACTGGTGCCCTTAATATCAATGATTCTATTAGCTCAGGCTGCCTTTAGAAGAGGACTTATTTGATAGCCTGTCAGATAACCTGTGTCCCTGAGGCAGGGCTGGGATACTGTGACTGGGACTGTTTTAACCATATGGCTATGCTAATCCTCAAATTTCTTACAATGCAAGGGACCCATAAGGACTAAAAAATGCCTCAACTGCCCAAAGAAGCAAGAGGTGGCAACCAGAGTTGACATAGCATTGGGAGCACAATAGGAAAAGGGGTCTGGTTCACAGGCTAGACAGATCCTTAGCCATTTGATTACTGATAACACCAAAGTGAGAGGAATAGGAACATAAGTGAGGGTCCACAACTCTTGACAGCTCCACTCCTGTCCAGAATAGGGCCCTATAAAAGGCACTTCTATGACCATACAATGTTTAAAAACAAACAAAAGCATTCCAGGTTATCTACCAATGACTCAAGACTCAGATGAAACATGTTCCTACATTGGAATTTAATTTTCCTTTGAACCATGAATAGCCAGATACTAATTTTTAGCCTTTTATTTTCTTAAATAATACTTCCATGGAGCCATAATATATAAAACTAACACAAGTAGGATGTTTTTAGCTGAAGAAATAGTGGAAGGCCCTTGAGTCCCTGTTACAAGGCCCAGACTCAGCCAAAAACACCTGGCCTAAATGACTCCAGCAGTCTGTCAGCACTTATGTTCTGTGGGGCTCTCCCAACTACAAATCATCGCCCTTACCCTGGTTAATCTGGGTTCATTTCCTCTTGTTAATTTCATTCCAAAGAATAAAAGCCCCCTGACTGGTATCTGCTTTCATGGCAGAACCCTCAACTGCAGTTACTGGACATGCAAACTGTCCTTGGAGACACTGAATGTAAACATAAGCATAAATAAGAAATGTTCCCTGGTCCCTGACAATTTGGAAAAGCTAAGTGAAAATATTCAAGTAAGGATTTTAAGGCTCTGACACTCTATGGATTTGAGACATTGCAACCAACATTTCTTCTCTCACTTGTTTAGGTTGTAGGCACACAGACATGATGTACACACAGCAAAATAAGGACTGAGCATATGAACACATTCTAACATGCCAATCAAGTAAAACAAGTATTCTGACATTTACGAATATGCATGTTCCCTACTTCACTGTGTGGAGAGGAAATGGAAGGAGACACAAATGCAAATCAGTTACGATCATGACTAAAAATCCAGCCAAAAATTTTTCTAATTAGCAGGGCACTAAGTGGTAACAAAAGGAACTTGATAGTGTCCTCAGAAGCCTACTTCTTCCAGATCTCACTTCTACCACTCTAAGACCCTTCTCACATCTACCTATGATCTGCCTGCCTGTCTTACTTCCCTCCAGCACTTAGTTACCAATCTAAACAGTTTGCAGCTTAAAAACCTATAATTCTTTTTTACTACCTACAGAAAAAAGTCACAGGCCCCCTGCTTGGCTTTCAGCTCCTCCACAATCTCACTATCCTATGCTTTTGTCCACCTCTCATGCTTGTCAACCTATACTCTCTCAGGTGGCCAAGGTGGTCCCTTTGCTGACCCTGCACCCTAACTCACACCATCTCTGCCTCTGGGTCTCCCCAGAGTGCAGAGTGCTCTCCTGCCTTCTTACCACAAGTAGTTTTGGAAAAATCTGGTTCTGAACCCAGGTCTTCTACCATCTACCTGAGAAGCCTGGGCAAACTCTGACCAGTCTAAGCTGTCTCCTCTTCCTAAAATGGGGAAAACATTGTATTTTATGAGGATGCTATGGAGCTGGAATACCTGATACACATTAACCACAATCAGTGCTAGCTATCATTATCACAAATGCTTCAAAACTCTATGGAGCTCCACTCCTGATCGTAACCATCCTATACTGATCCAGAAAACTCCGGAATTCCTATGATAATCAATAGCCATTTAAAATAAATCTTACATACTGTCTTGAGCTGAGTAACTCAGTCAACTGTATGTGTTAGGCCCCTAACTAGATGGGAGTCACTAAGGAAAGGGCAAGAATAACTGGAAGGGGAAACCCAAAGGGTTCAGCTCTCTATAGCCTTGACATAATTTAAGTAACAGTAGCATGTACACTATGAATATATAGCCTTAAGAGAAATCCATCACAACTTTGGAACAACATCCTCAAATTTGACTTATTTTAAATGTGGGAAATCCACTAGCATTGCCTCTGTTTTTAGTACTTTCTATGATTTCACAAGGCACACGCAATTGCAACGTACATATATAGTAGGTCTTTGGTTATACTTTTTTTGAATTAACTGAATGCCCTCTAATTCTAGTTGAATTAATCTCTCCCAACATTGAAAAAACAGATAAACTTTCTTGAACTGATATGAAATGTGTGAATTCCGCATTCTGAGCTAAGTCTTTCTCCTAAATTACATAATTCAATTGAACTTCTATAGTAATGCTTAACCTTAAAATAAAAGTTTAAAATATCTATTCCTTACCTCCATTTTGAGAATTCTATTTAAACTGTTACAAAAACTACTAAAAAGAAACATTCTACAATAACACAAACAATATTAGTGTATATTTTAGTTGACTACCACTCAAAAGTAGTTTATTAGTAATTATTTCTGCACTGCAGTCTACATCAATCTTTTCCATCAAATAACCACTCTCTAAATATCTACACCAGATTTATGGAAATTATTCTTTCATTCACTCAGTAAATACTTGAAGGGTTACTATGTGAGTAAGACACTATTCTGTATGCTTCAGAGAGAGCAGTGAATTAGCTAAAGCCCCCAGTTTTATAGCAGTTATGTTCTGATGAAGGAAGTCAGATGATAAATGAATAAGATTATAAAATGGGGCAATATGCCAGACATTAATTGGGGGCTAGTAAATTTAGAATAGGTAATAGGAAAAACTCCTCTAAGTTAATGACATTTAAGTTGAGATATGAATGACACGAAGGGTCCAGTTATGCAAATATCATTTGAGGCAGAGGAAATGGCTTTTTACAAAGGCCTGAGGTGGGAGGAAACAAGCATGGCATTTGTCCCTGTTATATGATGTGGGTGGAAGAGAGAAGGTAAGGAAAAGAATAGGGGGAGATGAAGACAGAACAGTAAACAAAGCTTTACTTACCAGGGAAGCCACTGGAGAGTTTAGGCAGAGAAGCACTGTGACCTGATTTTAATTTTTAAAAGAAAAATGGAAGTAGGGAAACCACTTAGATGCTATTGCTGTAGTCCAAGTAAGAGATGAGTCTACTAGCTCAGACTCAGCTAGTAGAAGCAGATAAGAGAGAAGTGGATGGACTTTAGAAGTGGATGGATTTTAGACATGGCTTTGAGACTTTCTCACAAAATTGTTTTATGTGGTTCCTAGATTACTAATGAAGCCATTAAAAACATTTCAAAAGAAAAACTAAGAATACCACTAGAACCACAAGCTAAAGGAAACATATGCTCCACCCAAGTGAGGGCCTTGCCTCACCACTCTATTCCCAGGCCTGGCACACAGAATTATTCATCTATTAAGTTAATTAATTAATGGTCTGCAGGCTTACATTTCATAAAAAGATAAAATGAGATTAAGTCAGCAGTCTTCTTTCCAGTGTGAACATCAAATAATGGGGCAGATTATCCTTTTGAATGAATAAATGTAGCTGCTCCAGTGTCACCCTGATGTACTAAAATTTCCCAAGGTCTTTCAGAAGTAGAGAAAAAAATCAAGAAGATAAATGCATATAAAGAAAATATATATATTCAATTAAGAAATATTTACTGGGCACCTGCTATGTGTCTACTGTTCTATTCTTGACAGAGGAGGGAGTCTAAAGAAGATTTAGACACACTTCAGGCCTTTCCTATAATTAGAAACAGTCTTCATAAACTCAAGACACTGAAATGACAGTTAGCAATGGTAAATCAACAGGCTAGGTATCTGAAGCTGTGGCATAGGATTTTCTATTTACTCTGTTAACGTTAGGGGTTTTTTTGCCCACTGCAATTCACTGATCTTATCAATGTCCCTCTTGAACCCTGGCTCCATCACACAGTTGCTAAATGAATCTGGATGTAAACAGCTGAGCTATGGTCCAGCTCTATTCCTGATCAGCTAAGTGTCCTTTGACAAGACACTTTGCCTGTAAGCATCTCAGTTTATTCATCTATAAAATGTGGATAGTAATTGCTGTCCTGCTCCCTCACATAAATATACTCTGAGGATCAAATACAATATGTGTGCCAGTGCTTTGTAAATATTAAGTACAATACAAGTCAATAAATAGTAGTCCTATTATTAACAACAAAAGAAATCATACCTTTCCACTTAGTGCCATCTGAGCTCTTAGTAAGGCAAGAATTTTAAATCTTCATCCAGGCCATATAATTAGATGGTCCTTAAATGCAACTTACTATCCAAGAAACCAAGAGAATTTAGATATGTACTTGTAACTATAGGAGTATAGGGCTGAGAGGACCTCAAAGACAATTTAGTCTTTTGACTACTGCTGGGCAAAAGTCCAAACCATCTAAGATGCTCATATGCTCAATATGTATTCATTTCTGTCAAACTCTAATTTTCAAAAAGCTAAAAACATAACACTAATATAAATATGAAGTATGCACCTGGCAAAGATTGATTTAACTCATTAATGAAAGAATCGGCAAGAAGGTAAAGTTGGTTCTAGGGTAATACAAGAAATAAACATACAGTCACTGCAAAAAAAGAAAGCTGCAGAGTTAAATATAAATCTGATTAATGTCCTACAGAACAATAAAACCATACCTATAGGGTTATCTTTTCTTTTAAACAGAATGAGATATCTATTAGCCAAAAATCATGTCACTTATCAATATTTTACAAGTTAACATCTAATTTTACAGAGCCAGAACCCTAATCAAAAGTAAGTAAAATACCTAGCTTCTCCAGGAATGTCCTATGTCCCTTCATTGTCCCTTGCTAGACAAATGCTCTTGAGTGATAATGAAAGGGCACACAATCTTTTTGCTTTTCTCTGAGTTTTAGATAATTTTTCTAAAATATCTTTAAAATAGCTAAACATAGTTTATCATCACTTCCAGTGAACCAATTAATAACAAATTCTTTCTTGTCTGGTCCATTTTTGCTCTTCCTCATTTACAACCTCTTTGTATAAATCCTTCAAATGATTGAAGTCAAGTATAAATAACTGTTTAGTCTTCTTAGATCAAATAATCTTGAAATATAGAGTTGAGGAGGAAGTTATTTTCCTGAACTTCCAGTGCTCAGGGCTTTTCTGTATTCTTTCCAACTATCTCACTTGTAGGTGTCCTAAAGATGAAAAATGGAACATCTTATTTTTTATTTTTTTATTTTTTTTTTGAGACAGGAGCCCCAAGCTGTCCCCCTGGGTAGAGTGCCCTGGCAACACAGCTCACAGCAACCTCCAACTCCTGGGCTCAAGCAAGTCTCCTGCCTCAGCCTCCTGAGTAGCTGGGACCACAGGCACCTGCCACAACGCCCAGCTATTTTTTGGTTGCAGCCATCATTGTTGTTTGGCGCGCCGGGGCTGGATTCGAACCCGCCACCTTGGGTGTACGCGGCTGGCACCTTAGCCACTCGAGCCACAGGCACTGAGCCAGGCCATCTTATTTATAGGTTTCATACATTCCCTAGAGGCTCTGACTATTCTGAGGCAGTTGCCATAATTAAACCCAATTTCCTAGTCTTCACAAACCCACCCCGTTGTCCCTTTCTTTCCAATATAACAATGTTTAGCAGACACAAACCAAACTTACTACAGAGGCACAAATAAACCACTCACACTAGCCACCACAATAATATGAAGTTAAAAAAGAAATCTAATTAATCTGCGAATGTCTTCTTCATATCTATATTTTCCACAGAAGCTAGAGAATTGAAATGAATGAATAAACAAATGTTAAATAAATTAAATGGACCAAAACAAACAAACAAACAAAAAGAATGGACTCCAAAGGCTTTGGCAGGTTAAGTGTCTTTCAAGAAACCAAGTAAGGAAGGGAATTTCTGAGGCCTAGTCTAGTGAGGACCTTTAGAAATAGAGACAAAATGACTGAACACTGTGGAAATGTCAAGCATCTATTAGCAAGGCAAGATTAAAGATATTTTGAAGGTAAAGAAGTCAAGGAGGGGTCTAAGTATGTACTTCTAAAATCCTAGAGCGTCCTCAAAGAGAGTAGCAGGGTCCTACGTTTTAAAAACCTAAGGTCTTGAGTTTAGGTACCAATCCTGACCATCCAACTACTTCTTAATCTACAAGTACTAAAAAGAAAAACCTTGACTTAATACTTGTTGTGACTGGAGAAGGAGTTAGAGAAAAGGGTGAGATAATGATAAAGAAACTGCACAAGTATATGCTGAAGTGAGTTGTAATTTGAGAAATCTTGCACCAGATAAATGTGTTTTGTTTCCTCAAAAAGCTAGCTTTTCTTGCTCACATTCTGTTGCTGATAATCAGGCCTTTTCTATTTCTGATCTCCTAGTAAAATGTACAAGGTAGTGTTTTTTCCTCATCTAAAATAGCACTGTTTCTTTGTTTCCCAAAGAGTTCTATTTGCATTTCATTTCATTCTTGCAACACTGTTTATATTCCTTCTTACAAAAGGCCCAACCCCTAACCCCCAACCACAGTGTTTAAATTAACAGGTATGAGGACAAAAAATCTGATTAAGACTTTCCCATGGATTGTTAATACCAAACACTGGGATTTTTTAGGTGGCTGACAACATTTGAAACTGCAGTTCTTTTTTAGAAGATATAGTCTCACAAACACACAAAAAAATTCTCATTTTCAAGCCACTCAACTTTCTCGGACCCCAAAGCAAATAATGAATAAAAGAAAAGAATTAAAAAGAAGGGTAAAGGACCAAGTGCCTTTAGATACTTGGACAGGCACTACACGACCCAAGCCTTGAGAACTACTGTGTTATATACAAAAACATGAAGAGTTTCAAAGATTTCATTAATGTGGCAAATGACCTAAGAAAAGTGTCAGTCTGATCTCCTCACTTTGACCAAAGAAAGAGAAAAACACAGCACCCTGTCTAGGGTCACACAATCACAGTCAGAGATGGATTAGAACTGAAGTGTCCTGATTTCTAATTCAACTGCTTTTCCTCTACATCAATGGTTCTCAAAAGCAGGGTCCTCCACCAGCTGCATCAGCATCACCTGAAAGCTTGCTAAGGATGAGAATTCTCAGATCCCTCCCCTAAACCTAGTAAATTAAAGAGGCTTTGGGAGGATGAAATGCAGCACTGTTTTAACAAGCCCACTAGGAGAATCTGGTGCATGTTAAGTTTGAGAACCACTGACTGCACTGCACCAGGGATTCTTGGAGCGGGGAGGGGGAGCAATTCTATTTCCCAGTAGACATTTGGCAATGTCTGGAGACATCTTTAGCTTCACAACTTGGGGGATGGTGAGGTGCTGCTTCTGACATCTACTGGGTAGAGGCCAGGGATGTTGCTAAACCTCCTGCTACATATAGGGAACCCTCCACAACAAAGTCTGGTTCATAATGTCAATAGTACCAAGATTGAAAAACCATGCTCTATACCTACTACAGGGAGGGCACAAGAGCTAGGAAAAGCTGTCAATGCTGCTATCTCTCTCTTTAAATGTGTCTATCCCCTCAGTTACAGGTTTAGATATTTTTCATAAATATATCATATAAAGCTGTGCGTCCCACTTGGTGTGCCTCTGGTAGGTAAGGGAAGGCAAGCTGACATACTGATCCCCCCCCCCCACTTATGAAGCCAGAGCATCAGCCCCCAAGGCCAATCATTCCCACTGTAAGCAGCTAGCTACATCTAGCTTCTGAGGGTATCACACATCATGTGATTAAAGATTAGAGAGCAGCACTCATCTTACAAAAAAAAAAAAAAATCAAAGTGATTTCCTATCTCATTTCTAGTAATGGTAGACTAGTTTAAATCAATATTTCTAGTGAAAATAACTAAAAACAAGTAAAACAGTTAAACAAACAAAAACACTTCTAAAGGTTTCAAGTTGCTATCAAGACAATAAGGAATCAGTAGGCTAAAACTAAAAAGAACAGGGTTCTCAAAAGGACAAATAAGCACAGAAGCCTATTTTTGCATAGGGGGATTTGTTAATCACAGAAAATGCAAACTTTTATGCTAATGGCCTCACAGGGTGAAGGAGAGACCTACCATCCCACATTCACAGTAAGCCTGAGGCGTCCACAGAACTCTCTTCACAGAAGCAATCCATGGTGCCTCAAATGAAGAATCCCATCACCATTTATTGATCATTTATTAGTCCCAGATACTGCTACTACTCTACATACTTTACTCATATCAACTGATTAAATCCCAGAGGAGTGGCAAAGAAATTCTATTCTTTTTCTCATTTTACGAATGGGGAACTTGAGGTTCAGAGAGGTAAAGTAATTTGCCTAAGATACACAGTTTAAAAGTGGCAGACTTCCTCACAGCTCACACTCAAACTCAGGCTGCCATCATTGTTGTTTGGTGGGCCTGGGCTGGGGATTCGAACCCGCCACCTTAGGTGTATATGGCTGGTGCCTTAGCCTCTTGAGCCACAGGCGCCGAGCCGTTATTTTTTCTTTGTACATTTCTGTATTGCTGAATTTATTCAATAAACAGGTATGATGTTTACAAAAACAAAAACAATAACTTCTACTGAAAAAGACATGTATATGTATATCCTCCCAGCATACACAAAAAATGTTTGCACAAAATATTCTTCTATTTCAAAGCTGTAACATGATAGACAATGTCTGAAATTAGAGATCCAAGGGAAGTAGAAAGAGCAAGCTAGGGAGAGTGAGATCTAGACATGGAACACTGCTTTGTGAGGTTCCCAGAGTAGCCTGATGCCTATAAACCTGAAAATAAAGCCTATTTTTATTTGATTAGAATCATTTACCTCCCAAGAAACCCCAGACTAGTTTAGCCCATTGTTCTGACTGCATATCACAGAATGAACTACTTGGTGCAAGTGCTAGGTGGCTGTGACTTTGGTTTTCTTCTCCTAATGATAAAGATGGGAAACCTTGCTTCTTTCCATTACTTTGGAGGAAGTATTAACTGGTCTGAGGTGCTACCAGTTGAAATACTTATATAATGGCATGTCCACATTTCCAGTGTGTAGTATGTTAATAATAACTAATATTCATAGCATTCTTTGAAGGAATTTCTCATACATTGTCTCCCATGAACAAAGAATCTTCTACCATGGTGGGCAAAGGAGGGATTACAATTACATTTAACAGATGGAAAATTATGGATCTAAGAGGTTAAACGACTTGATCAAGGTCAGACCTTGCATTTCTAACTGTGCTTGATAAAAGAAAGAGAACTGTAAATAGTACTTTCCTTTAGGAAAGGTGAAGTAGAAGAGGAAAAATAAAGCTGTACCTTGGGCTCTACTCATGGGCCAGAGGCTGACATCAGGGAATAGAATTTAAAATTTACTTGCATCAGGATCACTTCTCCCTAATGCGAAGAGCCAAGAAAAAGAGATATTTATGATTATTAGCTCACCTGACTTAGTTCTGAATAGGCCTGTCCCCCCGAGTTAGAAAGATCCATAGAACCACACACTACCAAACTGGACAGACCTCTAGAGGACATCATTTAGTTTAATCCTCTTCATTCACAACTAGATGGTAATGATGAGGTTTAGGAAAAGAAAATAATTCATCAATATCATCAGTGAGCTCGGGCAGAGCCAGGCCTCAAACCTAATTCCCCAGAATTTAAGCCCAATGCTTTCTTCATCCCATTCCTCAAAACACTGACTTCAAACCTACCTGTATTTGACAACAACTCTACTCCAGTGTCCTCTCCCAATACATTCCTTGTCCTAATCTTTTCCTCTCCTAGAAGTCAAAATCATTAATCCTAGACAACGGACACTGAGCATATATTAAATGCCCAATTGTGATATAAAACACCTCAATCTCCTGACCTTGACTACATAAAGTAAAAGCCCATGTACTAATATGTACAAGATGGTCATCACACTACCCTCAGCCAAGAACAACTGAGCAAAAGAAACTGAATTGTGATATTGCGATAACTAAACACCTATAACATCCTTCCCTTCCAGATTCTTACCTTCTTCAAAGGTGTAAATTCTCAATGAGAAGCCAAATATCTATGTTAGCCATACAAAAATACCAAAGGAGTTACATTTAGGCAAACAATTATGTGTGCAAGTGAATAAAAAAAGTAATGTGATAATAAAGGTGGGGAATATCTTTTTTTTTTTTTTCAGAGTCTCAAGCTGTTGCTCTGGGTAGGGTGCTGTGGTGTCACAGCTCTCAGCAACCTCAAACTCTTGGGCTCAAGCAATTCTCTTGCCTCAGCCTCCCAAGTAGCTGGGATTACAGGTGCCTGCCACAATACCTGGCTATTTTTTTGCTGCAGTTGTCATTGTTCTTTTAGCAGGCCTGGGCTGGGTTCAAACACGTAAGCCTTGGTGTATGTGACTGGTGCCCTACCCACTGAGCTATAGGCACCGACCTGAAGGTGGGGAATATCAGTGACAAACTGAAGACCCAGACAACATATTAACAGACTATCTGGACTGTGAAATTTTCAGTAGTCCAGTGCAGTGAACTCCCAAGCTTAGAACTGCTGGAGTCCACATTTCCAGCCAAAGAGACAAGTCACTTCATTTCTCTAAGTCTCAGTATCCTCCCCTAAAAAAGAAAAAAGAAAGCAATAATATCTATACCGGCTCGGCACCTATAGCTCAACTGGCTAAGGCGCCAGCCACGTACACCTAAGGTGGCAGGTTCGAATCCCCAGCCCGGACCCATAAAAAACAACGACGGCTGCAACCAAAAAATAGCCGGGCGTGGTGGAGGGCGCCTGTGGTCCCAGCTACTTGGGAGGCAGAGGCAAGAGACTCACTTGAGTCCAGGAGTTGGAGGTTGCTGTGAGCTGTAATGCCAAGGCACTCTACCCAGGGGGACAGCTTGAGGCTCTGTCTCAAAAAAAAAAAAAAAAAATATCTATACCTCTTGCAGATATTGCAAAGATTAAATGAGATA
>CAUYTI010085783.1:0-18541 GCA_963575145.1 Galago senegalensis
GCAATAACTGAGAAAATGACATGAAGGCTGTGTTGACCAGTTTGATGGAAGTATTTCAGATTGCATGTGAAAACCCCACACTGTACCCCAGAAGTGCATTAATGTACATAGTTACCATTCAATAAAAAAAAAAAAAAAGAAACTCTGTAGCTACCCCGAGGTAGGGCTTGTATAGAAAAGATAAGAAAACTGCTTGATATTTTTCCTCATGTACCGTTTTCTGTATCATGATGCAGTTACATAGTTTACATTTTAATAAATTTCAATTCATTGCCCAAATAAATAAATAAATAAATAAAACCTATTTCATTTAGTGCCTAAGATATTCAAATAATATTTCTAACAGCATTCAAGCACCAATTTACTGAGCACCTGCTGTGTACCATACAGTTTAGTAAGCGTTAAAAATGCAAGACCCACAAACCTGTCCCTGTTTGTTCAGTTGATTGCAACTTTATCAAGAAGAAAGGGGTTGAAAGCAGCACTCCACGCAACAAGAACTGGGAACTAACCCGAATGGAACAACTGCTATGTAACAGGTACTGCGCTGAGATAGATTTTGATGGAGATCTTAAGAGCATGGGCTTGTAGTCAGACAAATCTGAGCTCAAAGATAAGTTTTGTGAAAGGCACCTTATCTGCCTAAGCCTCAATTTCCCAACTGTAAACCTGGAAAAATAATACCTTCCCCACAGGATTGATGATAGTGTTAAATGAACTAACGTATATAAATGCTAAGGTGGTTAATTTTCTACGTGAACTTGGCTGGGCCACTGTGCCCAAATACTGGGCCAAAATTATTCTGGATGTTTCTGTGAAGGTGCTTTTGAATGAGATTAACATTCGAATAGGTGAAGTTTAAGCAAAGCAGCACACTCTATATAACACAGGTAGGTTTCGCACAATCAGTTAAAGGCCTGAATGCAACAAAAAGATGACCTCTTCCAAGCAGGAGGGAATCCTCTAGCCTGCCGCCTTTGGACTTCAATTATACAACATCAGCTCTCCCTAGGTCTCCAGTCTGCCCGCACATGCACAGATTTGGGGCTTGCCAGGTTCCATAATCATGAAAACCAATTCCACATACATCCTATTGATTCTCTTTCTCTGAAGAAAATTGACTGATACAAACATCATATGATACCTAGCCATGTAGTAAGAACTCAATGCATTATACTTGATTGAATTCCTACAACATTTTATGTATGATTATCCCCATTATAAAGAAAAGGAAATTAAAGATTAGAGAGATAAAACATCTTGTCTTCCACCATGCAGATAAGAAATCCCAGAGGTCTGATTCACATTCAGCGGTATCTGTCACCTAAACCTGGGCTCTCCACCCATAATGTTCCCCTCTGCTTTAAAAGCCAGCCAGGCAGTATGCTAAGAGAATCACAGATTCTTTAAAGGATGCAAACTAAGCATCAAATTTTATTTAAAGTCCAGAGTTCTTAAAACCTTCCTAGGCAGATACAGATAATCAATCGCTATCTAACGCTCTAATTCATCAGATTGTATTAGACCACCTACATTCTTTGAAATTACCAAGATGAGCATCAGGAAGATGCCATATACAGGGGAACTCACACATCTCAATAGCAAAGAAAAGGGCAAAGGAAGCTCCAAGCAGCATTCCCCTCTTTTACTCTTACATTTAATTCTCTGTATAATCTGTCAATATTATCATCCTACTGCCATCACACAGCTACTTATTGTATCCTCTAAACTCCTTCTGATTATCTCTTAAATACACAGATACATTATATGTTAGTCTACCTTCCCTCCCTACCTTTGGTAAATATGCATAAGTAAACATACATTTCCTGTTTTCTAAAAAGGAACTACTGATCAATAATTTAGGAATGTAATGTTTACAATTTGTTTTTAACATTGCTTTAGGCTATACTAAGACTTGGACGGATCCAGAGATTCCTGAATCCAATTATCTCTGTCTCCAGTAATGATGACAGAACTGAGCCCAGATTTACCTGCCCACCTAAGACAACACAAAAAAAGTCACATTATGAGAAACAAAGAACATGAACATTACCCATCAGCAGAAGAAGGGAAGTGATCATTGACAAATAGAAAATAAACAAGGGGGCCCTAAAATTGCCCCAGCATATTGCCTTGACAGAGTTTCTAGGCCACAACATAGGGATAGAAATACAACTCTTCCCTGAGTTGAGGATACTGAACTAAGAGGCTAAAAACTCAAAGATAGTTAGACTGTGCTAAGTAGAATATTGAAGAAAAGAGAGCCGTGCAGTGACAGAATTCTCAATGTCTTCAAGGAGTCACTCCTAAGTAGACTGTCACTCCTAATTATACAGCATCTTCTGATGCTCACCTTGGTAATCCCAAAGAACACAGGTGGTCTAAGCACAACTGATTAATACATGCATGTAAGAAAACCACTCAAGGATGGAAGGATCCTAAAATGTCAGAGATAACAGTGCTGGGCTTTACACAGGGCTGGGGAAACGTCCTGCTATCATCTGCTAGACTGGAAAACCTCCAGAACCATGGGATATTGGAAAAAGTATACAAAATATTTATAAATGAGCACTGCAGAATACTTAACCCCCTATGTCAAGCGTCGCCTAGTAAATCTCTAAAACAGGACCTGAAAGGTTCAATTGATTTCCAAGTAATTCAACTATACATAAAAAAAAACCCTCAATAACATCTACATGAATAAAAAAATATATATCAAGCATTCAATAAGGTAAAACCAAAAATTACCAATGCATGCAAAGAAGCAAAATATGTATTTATATATGTGTGTGTGTATATATATATATATATATATATATATATATATATACATATAACCAAAATTTTATAAATTGAAAAATAAAACCAAAATTACCAGGCATGCAAAGAAGCTATATATATATATGACATATAATGAAAAGATAAACTGATTGAAACCAACCAAGAACTGACATAGATGTTAGAATTAGCAGACATGGAAATTATAGTTATAAACGTACACCAAAAGTTGAAAACGTTAAATAGAAACATGAAAGACTTTTGAAACCACACACACACAAAGGTAAAACTACACAAGACAAAATTTGTAAGTTTTGAGATAAAAAGTACAATGAATGAGACTGACAACAGATTAGACACCACCAAAGAAAAAGTCAGCAAACCAGAAGACATAGTACTAGAATCTGCCTAAAATGAAAATAGATATAAAAAAAATTTTATGTAAAGAGAGTGTCAGTAAGCCATGAAAAAATTTTAAGAGGATACATATATATATATTTGGGGACCCCAAAAGAAAGGGTAAAAAATATATATTTTAAAAATTAATGCACAAAAACAATCCAAATTTGAGGAAACTATAAGCCCACAAATCCAACAAGCTTAATAAACCACAATTACAAAAAACATGATGAAAATTACACCCAGGCACATCAATAATCATATTTCTCAAGATCAATGACAAAATTTTAAGAGTAGATGGGGGAAAAACAGCTTGTATGTGCAGGAAAACAGAGTTGATTTTTATTATTTTAAGCAGCAGACGTTCTGTTTGAAACATACAAGGGAGAGGGTAGTGAAGTGACATCCTTAAAGTACTGAACGAAAAAAAACTATCTAGTTAGAATTTTATACCTCACAAAATATTATTTAAGGAGGAAAGCAACACACAGACTTTTTCAAATATCCAACATCTGAATTTTATCACCAGCAGAACTACACTACAAAAGGATGTTAAAGGAAGTCTTTGAGGCAGAAGGAAAAGGATACCATATGGTTAAATGGATTGCTACAAAGTAATGACAAATATCTGAAATGGTAACTAAATGGATAAATATGTAAGAGCTTTTTACTCTTATTGAAATGTCATTAAAAGAGCATCGTTTAAATAAAAATAGTAACATAGTATAAAACTTGTAACATCTATAAAACAAGAGTGTATGAAAACTATACCCTAAATAAGAGCCGATGAGTGGAAGTATATTGTTGTTGCAAAGTCCTTTACAGAAAGCATGAAGCGACAAAGTATCATTTGAAGGTAGAGTGTGATAAGTTAATGATATATACCATAGACCTTAATGCAACCACTAGAGAAATAAAAGAAATCACTATGTCTATTAAGCCAACAAAAAGGATGAAGTTGAAACTTAAAAACAAATTCAATCAATCCAAAACTAAGACTGAAGAAGAGGTAGAAAAGAACAAAGGCAAGAACGGCAAATAGAAGACAAATAGCAAGATGATACATATGATTAAAATTACATCAATAAGAGCATTAAATTTAAATTGCTTAAATACCTCAGTTCAAAAGTAAACTTGTCAGATTAGTTAAAGCGGCAATCCTTAAATAAATACTGCCTTCACAATATGGCCTTTATATATCAAAATACAAATAAGTTAATTGAAGAAGGAGAAAAAATATAACAGAATAGGATTAATCTAAAGAAAGGTACAGAGGCACATTAATATTGATGCAGAGCAAGTAATGCCACTAAAAATTAACAAAGGTCATTTTACAATGGTAATGAGGCAAATTCATCAAGAGGGCGTAAAACTTCTGAACATTTATGCCGCTAATAACAGTTTCAAAATGCATGAAGCAATAACTGATAGCACTGGAAGGAAAAATAGATGGGTCTAAAAATATAGTCAGAGATCTTGATACTCTCCTCTAAAAAACTGATAAAATAATTAGACGGAAAACCAGAAGAGACCTGAACAATTTAATTAACACTTACATAAAACACTCCATCTAAAACAGCAGAATATTTAGGCAGTCTTTTCAAGAGCAAAAGAAACATTTACTAAGATATTGTCTATATTCTGGACCATGAAAACAAGTCACAAACTTAAAAGAATTCAAATCACACAAAGTATGTTGTACGACCATCATAAAAATTAAGTGAGAAATCAGTGACAGAGAGATTACTGAAAAAAAAATCTCTAAATAATGCAAAGACCAAAGAAGTTATCTAAGGAGAAATTAGAAAGCGTTTTTATTGAATGAAAATGAAAAGAACTAATTTGTAGACTGCCATAAAACCAGTGCAGAAGGCAATTTATAGCACAAAATACCTATATTAGAAAAGAAGAAAGATTTAAATCAATAACCTCATATTCCACCTTAATAAGCTAGAAAGCAAATGAAACCCACAGTAAGTAGACGAGAGAAGGTAATGAATATTAGAGCAGAAATTAATGAGATAGAAAACAGAAAATCGATGAAATGGAAAGTTGGTTGTTAATGATAATAGATAAAATGGATAAATCTCTACCCATACTGATCAGGACAGAAAAAAGGATAACACAAAATATCAGTACTGGGAGTGAGAGAGGTAGGTTCAGTACAGATTCAAATATGTTAAAAGGAAAATAAGGAATCATTATGAATAACCTAATATACTTGGCAACTTACATAAAATGAACAAAGTTTTTGAAAGACATAAGCCACTGAAGCAATTAAGGAAAAGCAAATAACCTGAGTCATCCTATATCTATTAAAGCTAAAATTTTCCCACCAAGACAACTCCAAGACCTGATGGTATTACTGATGAATTTTACTAAAGACTCAGTGAAGAAATAATACCAATTTGACCTAAACCAGATAAAGGCTTTATAAAAAAAAAAAAAAGTACATACTGATATTCTTCATTTAAGCAGGTAGAAAATTTCTAAACAAAATTTCAACAGATCAAGTATAGTACATAAAAGGAAAATACAACTAAATAAACTTCTTTTTCAGAAAAAAACAAAATTTGCTTTTGTATTTGAAAATCAGTTAACATATTTTACAATTTACCAAACTAAAAAAGGAAACACATATGATCGTCTCAGTAGATGCCATATAAACATGTCCTAAAATCCAACATCCTTTCCTCATGTTAAAAAAAAAAAAAAAACACTTCAACAACCTAGGAGTAAAAGAAAATTTCTCTAACCTAATGAAGAACTATGAAAAACCCACAGTAAATATCATGCATAATGGTTAAAGAGTAGATGTTTTCCCTATACAATAAGACCAGAAATAAAACAAGGGAAGTCCTTTGTCATTTTTCTACTTTACATTGTACTAGAGGTTCTATTCAATAAAATAAGGCAAAAAAAAAAAAAAATTCTAAAGCCTCCAAATCAGAGAGGAAGAATGAGTCCATGTATATTCCTTACTTTATCCACAAATGCTATGATCACCAGCGTAGAAAATCTGATAGAACATACAAAAGCTAAAACTGAGTTTATCAAGGTGCAGAATCTGAGATCAATATATAAAAACTGAATTTTATTTCTATATGCTGGAAATGAACAATCAAAAAACAAATGTTAAAATATAATTTACGATTGCAACAAAAGTATGAAATCAAGTTAAATCTGACAATTGGTATGAAAGCCCTGCACAGTGAAAACAAAAAAATTGCTGCTGAGGAAAATTAAACTAAATAATTGGAGAGATATATTATGTTTATGAGTCAGAGGAGTAATATCGTTGGGATGTCAGTTGTGCCCAAATTAATTAATAAATTCAATGGCATTGTAATCAAAATACCACAAGGTTACTTTACAAAATAAAATTGATAAGCTGGCTCTAAAAATCATATGTAACTTCAAAGGGTCTACAACTGTCAAGACAAGTTTAAGAAAGAACAAATTTGGAGAGATGTATTACCTAATTTTAAGACTTACTATGAAGCCAGAGCAGTAAAGACTATATGGCATTGATGTAAAGACACTTACATAAATGAAACCAGACAGAGAATCTAGAAATAGACAAACCCGTATCCAGGCCACTGATTTTCAATGAGAGTGCTAAGCCAATTCAGGGTAAAACAGGTTTTTTATTTTTTCAGCAAGTAGTTTTAAAACAATCAGCTACCCATATTTACAAAAGCAAACTTCAACTCCTATCTGGCACCATGTACTAAAACTAACTCAAAATGGACCATAGACCAAAATGTACAAGCTAAAACTATGAAACTTCTAGAATGAAACATAAGAAAACACCCTTATGACCTTGCCTTAGGATAGAACATTTTTTTAGATACATCAAAAGCATGATCTAGAAAAGAACTGTAAAGAAAAAAGATTCCTATAATATACCAGGACTGAGACATCTATCCTTAGAAAGGTCTGCTTGCAAGGTTGGCCCATGATTTATACTTGGCAACTTGGTTTTTTACTGTAAAAATGTTTAGAATGAATATTACTGTAAAAATTTACAGAATAGGCTTGGTGCCTGTGGCTCAAGTGGCTAAGGCGCCAGCCACATACACAGAAGGTGGTGGGTTCAAATCCAGCCCAGGCCTACCAAAACAACAATCACGGCTGCAACCAAAAAATAGCCAAACATTGTGGCGGGTGCCTGTGGTCCCAGCTACTTGGGAGGCTGAGGCAGCTCGCTTAAGCCCAGGAGTTGGAGGTTGCTGTGAGCTGTGATGCCACAGCACTCTACCCAGGGGGATAGCTTGAGGCTCTGTCTCAAAAAAAAAAAAAAATTTACAGAATAAATTTTTTTCAAAGCTTACTTTTATTAACCTTGTAAACACTTCAGGAGAGTTTCCACCATTCCCAACTTATTAGGAGCAGCCCACTGAACCTACACTGCTTCTACAATGTGGCTTATGCTAAACACTTACCTTCCTTCTAGAGGTCTGAATTTTTGGTACATGTGAAGAAGAGGGTGCCTACTTAGCCAGCACCCAGTGAAACCTTGATCATTAAATCTCTAAAGAGCTTCCCTGATAGACAATACTTTGCACATGCTGTCACAAAAAGTTGCTGCAGGAATTAAGAGCATCCTGTTTGATTCTAGGAGTGGACTCTTGGAAGCTTATGCTTGGGTCCATTGTACTTCAGCTATACCCTATGCTGACCTTGCTTTGTGCCTTCTTGCTGTAACAAGTTTTGGTCATCAGTATAATTACATACTGCATCCTGCGAGTTCTCCCAGCAAATCACCAAATCAGAGGGTGATTTGGGGGACTCTCGAGGCAAGAATAAATTAATAAATTGCACTTCACCAGACTTGAAAACTTTTACCCTTCAAGCTCCAGCAGGTAACACTTGGCATAGTTACTGATACCCTTGGTGACACCCTGAGGTGATGAATGGCCCTCTTGCCTGCTAAGGGTTAAAAGTCACAGAAGATAATAAAATGCAAAAGGAGGAGGGTTTCGAATTGAGATAATCTAAATGGCAGTGATCATGATGGTGAGAAGACCATAATAGGAAAATAATGAGACTGGCTTATCTTGTCTTTTCAAGGAGAATCTTGGAGCACCACTTTTACTAACATTTTTTGCAATAAAATAGTGTTAGTTTTCCCTCAGAAAACATATCTAAAACCTAAAATGAAAATCTGCCAAGCATGTGGTTGTACCATGAAGGGAGACCTGCGGTGGGGATGGAAGAGCCGGCATATTGACAGAGGCATGCAATTTCTGGTGTCCTAAAGCTTAATTTCTGCTAGAGGCTGTCCTCTCTTAAAGGCACTTGGGAAGAAAATAAGCAGAAATTGGTTGTAACTTTCTAAAAAAAATACATTATCCATGAACTTCCAACTTAATGGAAAGCTAAGTATTTTCGGTTACGGAATAAATTTTTTTCAAAGCTTACTTTTATTTACCTTGTAAAAATATTTGTTTTCTCTCTGTCCTTTCATCCAGTTTTTACCTTTTGACTGAAGCACATTCCTCTCCAACCAAGAAATTTCACAGATAAGAGACCTCATCACCACCAAAGAACCAACAGGCTGAATGAGCCCCTCCCCACTTATTCTGAAATAAGGGCACAATGCCAGAGAGGGACTCAGTCAACTATCCGGGACCAATTTATTGACTGCCCATATGAGCTGACTTGCGAAGGAAGGTTCCCAGACTCCTTCCTGTCTTCTTCCCATTGGATTCCCACCTTCAAACCCAACCTCTGTGTTTGTTCCTCTGCACTGGAGAAAGTTAGAATCTTTTACAGAAGAGATTTAAAATGCAACATTAACCCACTATAACAAATAGTTGAATATTTCCTTTGCAACAAGGCAACCGTTAAAACAATGGGGTAGGTTTATATGTGCCAACTTGTGTATAACATACTGTTAGGTAATAAAGAAAAACTGCTCACCAAAACTTATGCACCTTTATTTAAAAACAATTGAAAAGGAATAATCTTTATTTGGGGTGGGATAAAAGGAGTGATGGAAAATTATACTTTCTTACTCTATGTTATTTCAAAGTGGGGTGTTACGGCTGTTTGTTCTTATTGTTTTTTTAATTAAAAAATTTTAAAAACCTGGGTTGGCACATGTAGCACAGTGGTTACGGTGCCGGCCACATGCACTGAGGCTGGCGGGTTCGAACCTAGCCGAGGCCAGCTAAATAACATTGACAACCAAAATAACATTGCAACCAAAAAATAGCCAGGCGTTGTGGAGGGTGCCTGTACTCCCAGCTACTTGGGAGGCTAAGGCAGGAGAATTGCTTCAGCCTAAGAGTTTGAGGTTGCTGTGAGCTGTGATGCCATAGCACTCTGCCAAGGGTGACATAGTGAGATTCTGTCTCAAAAAAAAAAAAAATTAAAAGTTAATAAGTGAAGCAGAAAAACATACTTTATCTTCTTCCACCTTTATTAGACTAATCTAATAAAAATATTACATGGACAGAAGCCATGACTGAATGGTTGTGTTCCTTATGCCTAGAAGAGGACCTGGCATATTGAAAAAATTCAAAGACTATTTCTTAAATAGATGAGGTGATTAAATAGTCTCAGTCCCATCATCACATCTATTCCAGTGTCCTTGGTATAACCAGGCTCCGCCTTGTCCCCTCCTTGGGCTCCTTCCCTATAACTGTGCCCCTACCTGGCTCTGATCACCTAAATCTTAGTCTTGATCCTTCTCTTGATGGCCCCATCCCCTAAATGTTGCCTGGTCCTTCCATAGGAGGAAGTCTTCCCTTTGGGTCCTAATTGGGCATCTGGAATGCTGTTACCCAGTGAACACTCTTCTGTGTCCTCCTTGTACTTGAGATGGAGCCAGTTGTGAGCCATCCATTATATGCATGTGTGCACTCCCCACAAATGCTTTAGATCACGTGCATGCCTGTTCTTTCACTTTTTCCCCCCTGCACTGAATACTCTCTTCTCTCTGTTTTATTATCTTCCCAGGTTCTGAGGCTGGGTCTGTCTACCAGAGATCAGATCTATCCCAAGGCCTGGTCTTCCCATTCCACTCCCACCTGCCTACAGCAAATAAAGGGGTCTGTAGCTGGGCTGAGGGGTGATAGCCATAAGATGTTTGGCTAACACCCAGAAACATCCCGCTTCTCCAGTTTCATGTACATCATGCCAGCATTTCCAATAAATAAATATATCTTTTTTCTTATTTTTTAAAATCCAACATGAAAACACATCACCAAATAATAGTCTATAAGGACCTTTGCTCCCTTTTGGCCCTACTCTGTGGTTCTTTCTTCTCAAAGAGTCATTGTGCCTTTGACTCTATGTTCATAAATAGAAATCAATGAAATTGTATTTTTGCTTCTTGTCATCTAAAAAGACTGTATTGAGTCAGTGAGTTCATCCTAATTCTTTGCAACCTGAATAACCATCACAGTGAAAGTGCATTGTTGAAAAAGTCTGTGACCCCTAGTAAAGATTCCAAGTACGTCGCTCAAGATTAAAGAGTCAATTACAAGAGTCAAGAGAAGTCACTTAAGTATGTCTAACACTAATGGTTGTTAACATCCTTCTCTAAATTATTTTGTCTCATAAATTTTATATTTAGCAGGAGGCAGCTGGTTTTTACTAGAAAATTCATGTAGAAAAAGTAAAGCAATAGTATCTGTAAACACAGTCAGGTTAAAGTTAAAAAGAGATAATGTTACATGTAGGTCAGGGACCCAGGAACACCTAAATCTTGCTCTCAGCTTACTTTCCTTGTTTAAGATCCCTGAGAGAGATGTATGACCAGAGAATAACACACACATAAAAAAATTGATACTTATTGGGGCCTAGGTCGTAAGCCATAATGAACCACCCTATTCAGCATGGGCCACAGAGGGGACTAGACATTCTCTGCTTAAGCTAAAGAATCCTACAGGATCTGAAATGCTTGTCTACTACACTTCCACTGCAAGACCCACAGCTGAGTGACAGGTCTCATGACAGTAATGAAGAGAAAACACATTGGCCAACAGAAAGAAAATGGTCCAAAAGACTGAGAGTATTTTGTATAAGCCTCAGTAAGCTGGACCTATGCCTTTCTCAGGTAAAGAAATGCCCACTTTAATCAGTTGTTTTTGGAAGGAGACCATTCAGAATGTGGCAACAAAGAGAAAAAAACAGATGGATTGGCTTTCTTTACAAGAAGTAACAAAAAGTCTGTCTTCTCTGGATTAGCAGAAGAAAGAGTGCCCACAAGTCCACCTAAGGAGACCATACAGATCTTTACTTTCTTTAAAAGCTCCACCAATGGCATTGTGGCCCAACAAAACATCCTAGAATCTGATCAATCCATAAAAACATTCCTTAATGGTAGAATAAAGTGGGCAATAGTAGCCATGAGCTTCCCTTAGCCAACAGTATGCTTTATTTTATTCCCAGTTATTCTTGTACATGGCAAGAGAAATCACAAGATCTGTTTAATGTGATGCAAGACACATTCCACTGCCATATCCATCAACAATTATTGACTTTGTACCTCTTCAACTCATTGCTGGTACATAGAACATCTATGTTCTCAACACTGAGATAGTTCTGCTGATACAATCAAATAGAGAACTTGTATCCTGGCCCCAAATAATGTTTTTCATATTCCATTTCTTTTTGGTAGTAGATACCTAAATACACAGTCAAATCACACTTATCAAGAAGGTTGCCTGACTATAGGACATCATGGTACAAGGTCTTCAAGGTCCTTATATAAGTGATCAAGCAATAACATTAAGAAAAATTTAGATTTGAGTTGCATTAAAGAGTTTTTATACACATATAAACTGTAAGAAATTCTAAAGAAGAAAAGTTCTAAAATTTTACTTTTCAACTCACTATAAGACAAAAATGCAAAATTACTTCTTGCTGGAACATTATTTTCAAAGAGCAACATTTTCCCTAAGTCAAAAGCAGAAATGGAACTTATAATGGCCATTTGAAATTACAGAACACCCCAGCACCTTAGAAGGATCTGCAGCCATGTCTGCCATGCCTGTCTGCCAGCAAGGCCCTATAATCTTCAGTTGGCCAACTCTTCACACAAGTGTTCAAGCCAGTCCTACAAATGCTGCTCATAGGGATGGGAAACACTCCCACCCACAGGAAAACTCCAGTGCAGTGCAAGTAACTTGTGTTAGGCACAAATCTCATTGTGAACATTCTGGGTCATTCCTGACAAGCCACATGATAACCTCCATGCCTTCCCCATTTGCTTCATCTCCAATGGCCATATCTTCTCTACGTTGAATGAATCACTTCATGCTACTCTCCCTTGCTCTTCAGCCCAATGGACTTCTAGCTCCTCAAAGAAGATCCCAAGGGCCTTCTTTACCACACATTGCTGTGTGTGCAGCATTTCCTGATTTTCAACAGAGAAATGTCTTTCCTGGATCCCTGAATCTCCTTCAGTCCTGCTGGTACACATTACCAAGGCTCATCTCTTCATTGCAATTGTGTAGCTTCTGTTAAATATCTGACATCTCCAACAGATCACAGACTGTATAAAAAACAGGGAACCATTTATCCAAGACTCATCCCTGAAGGCCAAGCACAAAATGTTTGTTTAGGTCATGTGCAGTAGCTATAATCCTAGCAGTCTGGGATGCCAGGGGCAATGGATTGCCTGAACTCAGTAATTTTAGACCAACCTGACAAAGAATGAGGCTCTGTCTCTATTAATAATATAAAAAAAGAAAGAAAACTAGTCAGGCATTGTGGCAGGTGCCTGTAGTCCCAGCTACTTGAGAGGCTGAGGTAAGGGGATTACTTGAGCCCAAGAATTTGAGGTTGCTGTGAGCTCTGACATCATGGCACTGTACCCAGGGTGACAGAGTGAGACTCTCTCTCTCTCTCTCTCTCCATATATATATATATAATATGTTTAATAATTTTTGAATTTATAAATGAATTTATGATTAACCAGGAAATATAACCCAGTAGAAAATACACATAAAACCAGAAGGGTATGGGAACATCTTTTTGACTTCTGAAAGCCTGCATCACATCTGAACAAAGGTTTATCCATTCTTAAGTCAGACCTAAGAAATTCTATCAGTTATAAATGACTCTGCAATGTGATCATCTCTGTATAATTTCTACCTTGGCATCTAGCTAGGCCCTGTCAGGTAGATCCAAATCCATAAATGCATGCTCACAATAGAAGAGCAGTGAACATAAAACAAAAAAAAAAATTCAGCTGTCGTTTCTTAGTTGTGTAACCTTGAGGATGCCATCTGACTTCTCTGAATTCACTCACCTATAAAAAGATAATAATGATTCCTGAGGTAGCACAAATGAAAGAATTTTATAAATTATGAAAGCCTGGAAACTGTCTAATGTTGAAAATATATCAGAATTTCAAATGGAAAAATACGCAGTTTCAGAATTAGGAAGCCCAGGTGAGTTCCCCTACATCCCAGTGAGTCAATGGCAAACCCAGAGACTGTGAACACACCATCTGAGAGTTTCCTGGCAACCCTGCCCTCTGCACAGATTACCACACCCACCAAAGAGGAAGCTGGATGCTGATTTTATTTAAATAGATTCCATTCCATCAGATTGTCTTTATGATATAAATATTTTCCCATACTCTCCATGAACTTGCTATGAAGTTCAACAATATACAAAAGGCACTGAAGCACAAACACAAGCTAAATGAATCTACGCTCATGACTGGGGGTAGCCTCACACTCATAATTCAACCACGGCCTTCTGAGAGTCTAAGCTGACACAGTTTAATGACAGGGAAAAACAGTCTTATGAGAAAAACCTAAGAAGACAGTCTGCACACAAATAACCCAAGAAGAATGCAATTAACAGGACCCCACCCCACCCCCGACTATGTTAGGGGGTCAATAGAATGAGGAATACAAAATTCAACACCTTGCCAGACTGTTTATCTTGAATGCATCACTCATTATCCTCTCTGAGGTTTTGCAACAGTTGCAGGCATGCATAAGAAGGGACACATGATGGTGTAACAGGAGGAATCCAACCTGGAGAAGGTGCTACTGTGGGCCCAGGGCAGCCCTGAGCTGGTGGCTGTGGTATGGTGATGCTGCTTCCCATATGGGACTGTTAGCACCAAGGGAACCCTCAGGTGGGGAGCAAAAATTATGTGGTGTGGAGCAGTGCAGTGCTTTAAGCAAACATGGGTCACTGCAGATATAAAGCTGGCCCACAAAGTTGACTTTCCATTAGTAATAACTTTTTCAGGAACTCTGTAAAAAAGGAGCTGCAATTGAATTCCAGAGGCCACCTGCTGTGAGCTCTTCTCCCAGGTGTTGAGTGGGGGCTGAGCCAAGAGACTGTGGTTTCCCCTCATCAAAATGTCCCGTGACAGGGTGCCAAACACAGGCTTTTTCTGTCTGCTAATTGCTTCACAATATCTCTTATTCCCCTGATGAAATCAGCTGGCAAAGGACCCCAAAGCCTCCTCAAATCTGTTGGTTAGGTGCCTCTGCCTTTGAAGAGATTAGTCTTTTTAAGTCAGACACTAATGAGGTAGGTATTACCAAATACACAAAGTGAATACAAATGGCTTGCAATCATATATGTGTGATCCACACAAACACCCCAGAGAAATTCACTCTGCTGCCTGTATATTTGGTTAGCAAAGAAACATCAGGGAAGTAGCTGTTTAGCTTTCAGAAGCAAATCTTCTAATCATCATGGGAACTGAAATGTCAGTTTTGAAAAATAGAAATTTCGAATAAGAAGCTCCTATGGGGTACCCCCAGTGTTTTGCATATGGTTTCAGAAAGGGGGCCTTTATTGACATTCTGCAGAGATTCTAGCAAAATCCAGCCAGGGCCCCCAACTTGCTGTAAATCCTTCTAATGAATCTCTAGGCAGAATAGAACAGAGTTATATGATATTCCCAAAGCAGGATTCAGCCAAAATCATTGACTACCTCTTTAAATACAGAAATAAATCCAAATATCCCCTCATGCTATACATGCTTGTTATTTTTTTCTGCCTTGCCTCAGAGGATTTATTCTTCTGCATTAGGTGACTAGAGTTTTCAGATTCTTGCAAAAAGCTACTTTTGCCTGGCTGGTGCTTTAACCATAAGATGAAATGAGCTAGTCCAACTGGAAGGAGGTGAGTTTTCTTCTGAACTGTACACTTGAATGTCAGGCAATGAGGACAGGGTATAGGAAGGAAATGACCACAAACTTGAGCACTTTTAACTCCCTCAGTCTGGTTTATTGACATACACCTTTAAAAAGCATTTTGTACTCCCCAGCTTCTTCTTTTGATGGTCTTCATATTATTTATCTTGCTTCTACTTTCAATATTCTCCAAATTGAACTCATAATCTCTCTGCTTGAAGTTGTACTTGCTCACAGAAAAAATAGGGTGACCAAATCAACCTAACATGCAGAAAATTCAACACAGCAGCAGAATTGCACATTCTCCTTGGGTGCACATGGGAACATTCTGCTGGTTGATGCTATATTGTGTCACAAAGCAAGGCATAACAAATCTCAGGAGATTGAAATCACACCAAGCATCTTTTCTGACCACAATGAAATGAAACTAGAAATCAATAGCAGAAGGAAAAGCTGGGAAATGTACAAATATGTGGAAAATAAACACAAACTCTTGAACAACCAATAGATAAGAAAGAAATCAAAAGGGAAATTAGAAAATATCTTGAGCCGAAGGAGATAAAAATATGTGTCAAACCTTATGCAATAAATTAAAAGCAGAACTAAGGAAAAATTACACAGATAAATACCTACATTAACAAAGTAGATCTCAAGTCAACACCCTAAATTTATACCTTAAAAAACTGAAAAAAGAACAAATTGTACTCAAAATTAGCAAAAGGAAGGAAATAACAAAGATTAGCACAGAAATAAATAAAGAATAAACAATAGAAAAAAATCAATGAAACTAAGACTTGGGTTTTTAAAAGATAATAAAATTGACAAATTTTTAGATAGACTAAGACAAAAACAGAAAAGAAGCAAATAAAATCAGAAATTAAAAAGGAGACATTACAATGCCACAGAAAATAAATGATTATAAGAGGCTACTATAAATAGTTACACACCTATTTATTTAGATAACCTAGATAATATGGATAAGTTTCTAGAAACATAAGACTTACTACAACTGATTAATAAAGAAATAGAAAATATGAGGAGGCTGATGACAAGTAAAATAACTGAATCAGAAATAAAAAAGCTTCAACAAAGAAAACCCCAGGACCAAAGAAATTTCCCTGAGAAATTACAGATGCAAAAATCTTCAATAAAATACTCACCACTCAAATTCAACATTAAAAAAATCATACATCAAGTGGGCTTTATCCTTAAAATGCAAGGATGGTTCAACATATGAAAATCTATGAATGTAATTCACCACATAAACAGATGGGAAAACAAAGAGCATATGATCCTTTCAATTGAACTAGAAAAAACATTTGACAAAATTCAGCACCTTTTCATTATAAAAACACAAAAAATTGTCATAGAGGGGACATGCCTCAAAATTATAAAGTATATGTACAACAAACCTACAGCTAGCATCATATTGAACAGGGAAAAATTGAAAGCATTCCTACTTAGAAATGGAACCAGTCAAGTTCTACCCACTGTTGCCACTTTTATTCAACATTGTTCTAACAGTTCTCATCAGGCAAGAGAAGGAAATCAAGGGGGTCCAAATGGGGAAGGAAAAGATTGAACTATAACTCTTTGCTGACAATTTGATCTTACATCTAAAAAACCTTAAAGAATCAACCAAGAGACTCCTAAAATTGACAAATTCAACAAGGTCTCAGATTATAAAATCAATGTAGACAAATCAGTAGCTTTCATATATTCCAACAATAGTCAAGCTGAGAATCAAATCAAAGACACAGTACCTTTCACAGTAGCAACAAAGAAAAGAAAATACCTGGGAATATACATATTTAACTATGGAGGTGAAAGACATCTAAAAAAGGGACTATGAAACACTGCCACATGTTTATGCAAACAACTATACGACACTGATATGCCAAGGTTATGAGACCTCACAGAGTTGTTTGTATACTGCTGCCAACATAAGCACACAGCGGCAAATTTGTAACCTAATATCAGAATTTGTATACTATATGACCATAAAGAGCTGTAATGGATATTGGAAACTAAGAAGGAGGGAGGGGGCGGAGCCAAATGGCAGACTACAGCCAGCTTTTTACAGAAGCTCCTGTCCAGAAGTAGGCTGAAAGGACAGAACTTTAGCAAACTAGCTGATGGTTTGGAGTAGAGCCAAGAGAGAAGATTGAAGAGCGCACTTCAACTTTCCTGAGGCAAGCTGTGACCCCAAAAATACAACCAAAAGCTGCTGCTGTTCCGTTGCACCCCAGCTGCCCCAGCACCTGAGAACTGGGAGAAGACAACAGACACACTCTGCCTGTCTCTCTGGGCAACCAGAAGAAGCCATCAACTGAACGGTTCTGACAAGGCCTCCAAACAAGGTAAACTCAGCATGGGGCAGAACCAGCAGAAAAACTCTGGCAACTCAAATAACCAGAGTAGATCAACTCCTCCAAGGGAAAATGGGGAAGACACAGTTGAAGACCCCATCCACAAACAAATGGCTGGGATGTCAGAAATCGAGTTCAGAGTGTGGATAGCAAATAAGATTAACAGACTGGAAGAAAGGAAGGAATTAGGAGCTCAAGAAATTATTCAAAAGATTTCTCAAGAAATTATTCAAAAGATATCTCAAGAAATTATTCAAGAGATGACTCAAGAACTCAATGATTTCAAAGATAAAATGATCAAAGATTTTGAAATACTGAGACAAGAGGTTGCAGCCCTCAAGGATCTGAAAGACACAGTGGAATCCCTCTGTAACAGAGTGCAACAGGCAGAAGAAAGGATCTCCGATACTGAAGACAAAGCTTTGAAGAAGCCCAGGAGCACAAAGATCAAAAGAAATGGAGAACAAAAACAGATCTCACTCTCAGAGAACTCTTGGATAATTCAAAGAAAACTAATATTCACCTTATAGGAATCCTTGAAGGTGATGAAGTTGCTTCACAAAACACAGACGCTCTTCTTCATGAAATTATGAAAGAGACATGCCAAGAGATTCTGAAATTCAGATAGCAGATAGTTTCAGAACTCCAGCACGACTCAACCCAAACAAGACATCTCCCAGACACATCATAATTAACTTCACTAAAGTTAAGATGAAAGAGAAAAATTTAAAAGCAGTTAGACGTAAGAAAACCATAACCTACAAGGGGAAGAGTATTAGGATGACTGCAGATCTCTCAGCTGAAACCTTTCAGGCTAGAAGAGGATGGTCATCAACTTTTAATCTCCTAAAACAAAATAACTTTCAACCC
>CAUYTI010085784.1:0-44594 GCA_963575145.1 Galago senegalensis
CCTGTGGTCCCAGCTACTTGGGAGGCGGAGGCAAAAGACTCGCTTGAGCCCAGGAGTTGGAGGTTGCTGTGAGCTGTAATGCCACAGCACTCTACCCAGGGGGACAGCTTGAGGCTCTGTCTCAAAAAAAAAAAAAAAAAAGATTTACCACAAGGTAAAAAAAGATTTACCTTGTTAACGTGCTACAAGGCTGAGTAAACAAAATTTACCCAGATGTGAGTCTCTTAACCAACAAATGCAAGGTAGGTGCTATGAAAAAGCCAAAATCTGTTATTTTGAGGAATGAAATTCTTAATAGAAGCTTGCAGAGAGCTCTTTAACTCTTACATGCGGTATATATATATATATATATATATATATATACATACAGAGTCTCACTATGTCACCCTTGGTAGACTACTGTGGCATTACAGCTCACAGCAACCTCTAGCTCTTGGGCTTAGGCAATTCTCTTGCCTCAGCCTCCCAAGTAGCTGGGACCACCAGCACTCACCACAATACCCGGCTATTTTTTTGTTGTTGCAGTCATCATTGTTGTTTAGCTGGCCCGGGCTGGGCTCGAACCCATCACCCTCAGTGTATGTGGCTGGCACCATATCCACTGTGCTACGGGCACCGAGCCACATGCATTATTTTTTTCCTCAGGCCTGATGGCTGGGTGAGATGATCACCACTGTACAGGTAAGCAGACTGTTTATGGAACCCTGGGCAGGACATTCGACCTTTCTCAGAATTCATTTTCTTATGGGTTAGATGGTACCTATTTGTCAAAGGCTGGAAGCCACTAACAGGTTAAACGACATCATCCAGGACCATTTGGAAGGAGAAAGAGTGGGCAGAACTAGTGGGAAGCCATCAAGGATCAGTCACAGAAGTTTGGGCTGAGCTCAGGCCTGGCAAGAAGGATCAAAGAGGACATTTTGTGGTCAGTGTCATATACAAGCAAGTAGCTGTGTAGTGAGCCCAGTAGGTCACACCCTTGTGTAATCCCCTCCTCTGGAGTGCAGGTGGAACCTGTGACTTGCAAAGGCTCTGGGGACCATTTTCCCAGCTAGGGTCTACTGTGTGCAGATAAGCGATGTCGGCAGGGAGCTCTGAGTGACCTCTAGGGCTGAGGGTGGCCCTTAGGCACAGAGCCAGCAGGAGATGAATTCTGCCACCAGCTTGAGTGATCTTGAAAGCAGATTCTCCTATAGCCAAGTCTCTACATGAGAAACTGGCACAGCTGAGACCTTGATCATAGCCTCTGAGAACTGACCCAGCTAAGCCATGCCTGATTCCTAACCCTCAGACACTGACGAAATAAATGGGTGTTGCTAAGCTGCTAAATTTTGGTAATTAGTTACATAGCAATTGGGAGCTGATACACTGAGGTTGGGGGAGACGCTCTCAGCTGCTGCCTGAAGGGGGGACTAAAGAACCAACTACTCAATGCTCCGTGTGGGCAGGTGCGAGCTGTAGGGGCACCGAGTCGCCTTGTGCAAGAGTGGAGCGTGTGGAGCTTCTAGGGCAGGGTTTCTCAACCTTTTTTTTTTATTTTATCTCATGGCACTCTTGAACTTGTAGTTAAACTTCCACGACAAGCTTAAATTATGGTGATCAAAAAAATAAGAGTTAAAAAAAAGAACATACTTCCTATACTTTGAAATTCTGTCAAAAATAATTTAAAGATCTTTAAAATTTTTCAAGGCAGTGTTGAAAATCACTGCTCTCGTGTGAGCTCCAGGAACAGGTGACTTCACTCCTTGCTGTCTGAAAGGCAGGAGCTGCTCATGGAGGCCAATAGAAGGCCAGTTATGTGCCCATTAGGATCACACAGGTCAGATAGGAAGCTGCCTGTTAGGGTAAGGGCATCCTTAAGGTGCTGAAATGAGTTGATGTGGCTAAACCCCCTGCCTTCAAGCCTGGAAGGGCCCAGGGACACGGTACTCTTCTCCAGGACAGATGAGGGTACTGTAAGGTGTGTTGATTAATCAGGGAGATACCGAGGAGCTGATTTTACTTCCAGATACACCAGCTTTTTCAAAGGCGATGTGAGCAGCCATTGTCAATCAGGAGACATTTCTAACCTGGATTCAGGAATTTAAAACAATAATTACAAGCTTTCTGTCCTCTCCTAGGACAAAAGTCCACACAGCCACCTGTGTGAGCTGCTGGGGAGAGGTGCTCAGAGCTCTCTAGCCCAGCGGAGGGATGCTCAGATGCTACTCACACAGAGTTCAAGCCTTCTACCTCAACCGTATCTTGTTTGACCTCCTGGCTGCCTAAACCTGAGCCCTGCTTTAGCATCTCACTGAGACAGACACCCATGCCCAGCTGTACCCTGAATATGACAAAGTTTAGCTTATCTTTGATAAATACCAGGGCAATGTCACATTGGCTGCACAAATATTTCCCCACAAGAGCTGTCAACAGATCATTTTGAATGCCCATAGCTGCCTTTGCTGACTCTTCCTGGAGTCCCATAGAAATTAATAGGACTATATCTGGGGCATTCAGGCTCTAAATAAAGCTGTGATTCTTTTTTGTTTGTTTGTTTTCGCAGTTTTGGCCGGGGCTGAGCTTGAACCCGCCACCCCTGGTATATGGGGCCAGTGCCTTACTCCTTGAGCCACGGGCACCACCCTAAAGCTGTGATTCTTAACCTTGGATGCATATTAGAATGTCCTGGCCATACCTCAGGTGAGCGATAGCAGAATTTCTGGGGGCTGACACCAGGTGTCAGTATTTTTAAAAAACTGCACAGGTGATTCCAAGATGCAGCCAAGGGTAAAAACACTGAAGTCCAGGGAACTTCTCTGCCTTATCTCTAGCATATGGGCCTGAAATTAATTGACCCCTGGACATCCACATATATTTGAATGTAAGCAGAGATGCCTATATTCACACACACACGATGAAGGACATACACATAGGTATAAGGACATACCTATATCTGCCCCTCCAATCAGACAGGCATACAGCTAGAACAGTGTCAGGAGAATGTGAGGAACTATAGCATCCCATAGACCAGGGGTCTTCAAACTTTTTAAACAGGGGGCCAGTTCGCTGTCCCTCAGACCATTGGAGGGCTGGACTATGGGCCCTGGGACCAGACAGCTGATAAGCAGGACAGGCAGCAGTGGCAAAAACACCCAGCGGGCCAGATAAATGTCCTAGGCAGGCTGCGTGTGGCCCTTGGGCCATAGTTTGAGGACGCCTGCCATAAATTTTCATGTTACTCCTTTGACTCTTAACAATAAAATAATTCTTTGGTGGCTGGTGAGTTAATACGTATACTTATCTTCTGCCTTGGGAGTTGATTCTCAATATACAGCCACAAGGGTGGGCACTTTCTGATTGGCCCCAGGCAGGTTTTTAGCAGTGGAACAGAACTATAGGGTCCCGCTGGTCCCTGTTTCCCACCCATGGTGTCATAGTTGCAGACTGGAATCTGCGGCCAGCCTCGGCTTCCAGGTACTCCGTGCAGTGATGCCACACACTGCATTTTTTTCTCATCCTTCCTCACTCACTGCCCTGGGCTTGCTTCAGAATCTATTTTGTGTAGGGCTGAGCAAACACCGCTGCACTGGGAGTAGACCACTAATGTCATAGTGACAGTATGCGGAGGCTGTCCTCCCCCACCTCCTCCCCATGTTGTGAATGAGGAAGCCAAAGTGAAGTAATAGCTGAGGTCACCTTTACCACACCCTCTTGCTGTGCCACTTGCTAGACCCGGGTCTCCCAGCTCTGAGTCCCTGGCTCCTTCCCTTCCACATGACAGCCTTCTGACAGCCAGGACAGGGAAGGAGGCCGGGGTGCACCTGTGCCAAATGTGTCAGCTGGGAAAGAAGCATGGAGGTGAAGATGTCTGGACGGGAGGAGAAAGACAGCTGTGAAAAGAAAGTGGAGTGTCCTACCATCCTAGGAACTGTGGCAAATTCTGAGGCATACCACAGAAAAAGGAAGTGCTGGGTTAGAGCAGTGGAAAAGGAAAGTTTATTTTTTATCGTTGGATTCAACATTAAATTACTCCAGCAAATTGGTATGATACTTCTAGGCCTTCCTCTCAATCTTTGTCCTTATACTATCACGAACAGATAACACATCATCTGCCAACCACTTTTTTGAGAAGCATTGGCTGATAGGACATCAAACACTCCGTGCTGATACTTATGACATTTCCATTGGCCCAGGAATGATAAAGGTGTGGAGCCTGCCCCCACACTCCTCTCAGCTGCGGGATCATGGCACCTGTCCAGACTCAGGAGGCCCCATGGCTGCAGGCAGGAACACAGGACCCAGATCTAGGGCCCAGCAGCAAGGCCCAGCTGGGAGGCTGCTCACATTTGTACAAATGAACTATCATAAACTAGGTGTGCCTTTCTGAGGCCTTAAGAATCTGGTCTAGTCCCTGGAGAAAGGGACAGTAATTTAGTTCTCTCATCCCAGAAGTTCTAGCAATCCTTGAGCTTCCAAAGATAAATAGTTCCAATGTATTTTGAATCTATGAAAAGTATTCCTATCTTGGTGGCATCTCCTTAATTGTCTGATTGTTTTTGTTGATAGTGGTTGTTTTCCTTTTTTTCCTTTTTTTGCAATTAGTCTATTCCTCCATTAGCCAGAAACACATCCTTTCAGTTATCTCAAATGATTCACTTTATCAATATAAAAACACCCTGTTAATCAAAATTAGCATTGGTGAGCTAATCGAAAAGCAGGGAGCAGTCTATTTCTCATACAGTATCTAATACCTTAATGAGATAAAATATTGGATGTTAGGTGAAAAAGATTCTGCCTTGTGGAAAGATGGAAGATGTAGGCAGCCCCGTGAAATGTCGCAGTTTGGCAGCATCTTCAGATGGCAGCAGATGGTTTTTACTTTGTTGCCCACTAATAGTTTATTTATACACTCAGAAATGGGAATATTGTCTTCAAAAAATGAAGCCACTGGAGCCCCTGAAGACCAGGCCTTATAACCCTTGCACGGAGTGAGATTTCGCTGCTTCGCTTCCTGCAAAATTCTTGGAGGGTCTGTAGACCCTCTAATAGCAGAAGGCACCTCTGAGAACTCATTTTCCTGGGCCCACAGTTAGAAAGGGTAAGTACAGTGCTGAGGAGGGGGCAGCCCCGCAGCTGGGCCTTGGTGCTATGTCTGACCGGAGCTGCAGAGGGGAGAGAGAGAACAGCTGCATTCAATAGGAAATGCTGACTTAGATGATTTAGATGTTTAAAGAAGGAAAGAGGGGGAAAAAATAAACTCTTTAGGATTCCTGACCCAAATTAAAAATCAAAGAGGGCCAGGGAAATCATTTCTGACTCCAAAATGTAGAAGTCTGACCCTATTCTTATAGGCCCACTGACTCTTTAATACACTTTTTCCTTTTGCTAGAGTAAGAGATTTTTGAGGGTGAAATGAGGGTTTTGATGTTTTTCAGTTAATATTTTATTTTTAGATAATTTTAGCCTCAGATGATTGGCAAAAATAGTACAGCATTCTCATCTATACTTCCCCTCCTTCCTGCTTATGTTAACATCTCGGAGAACCGAGAGTGTTTAGGAAAGGTAAGAATTAACCTTGCTACGATCCTATCAATCAAACTTCAGACTATGTTGGGATTTGACCAGTTCTCACACGACTGTTCTTTTCCTGTTTCGTTTAGTTGTTGTGTTTTCTTGATTTTTTTTCCATCTATGACGATTCCTTAGTCTCTTGTCTTTAATGCCCTCAATACTTTTGAAGAGTACTGCTCTGTTATTTTGTAGAATGTCCCTTGATTTGGGTTTATGTGATGTTTCCTCACAGTTAGATCAGGATTATGTAGCTTGGGGAAGGACGTGCGGAGGTTGCCCTTCTCAGGGCCCCGTATCAGGAGTATGCAGTTTTAGTATGAATTATGAGTGAGGTTAATTTTGATCACTAGGTGAGGATGGTGTTTGCCAGGATTCTCTAGCATAAACGTACAGTTTTCCTATAAAAAACTGAGGAGAGATACTTTGAGACCATGCAAATATCCTGTTTCTGCTTAAATTTCTTAGGATGCCCCTAGGTTTGGCATCCATCGTAGGCTCTGCTTTGTGACAGTGACCACTAAGCTGTTCTAATGATGGTTCTCTGCTTCCCTCCCTCCCTCCTTCCTCCCTTGTTAATTGGAACTATTCTGTCAGGAAGATTTCTTGGTTCTCCCTCATGTATTTACTTGTAAGTTTGTCTCAATATCGACTCTCAGCTATTTATCTTACTCTTTTTGTTATAATCTAACCTAATCCAATGATCTATTTTGCCCCTTCAGCTATTCCAACTTTGGCCTTTGGGAGTGATGTCAGGTGGCTCCTGTGCCCTTTGTCCTTTTATTTTTCTCCCTTAGGACTTTTTTACTTTCTGCAGCAGGCTCATTTTGTATTTTCTGTGCCCCAGCCCTAGAATCGCCCAGTTTCCCAAGGAATGTTTTATTGGAGAATGGTATTTAAAAACCAAGATCTAGGCAGGGACGGCCTAGGCCAAGATCTAGGAGGGAAGCCTGGATGGATTCGTTGTTCCTGGGGCACCATTGCTTCCAGCCACTCTCATGGACTGAGTTAGGTAATACCTGTGTGTGCACTAACTCACTCACGCATATGCACACCTCTACTTTGATTTCTGCGTTCTTTTCCTTGGTGTCTGAGTGTGCACATCTCTTTTTAAACAGGAGTCCACACCAATGCCTCTGACTCCAATCAAGCACCTGAGAGTTCACTCTGCCCTTCCTCCTTTCCTTATGGGTAACTTCTTTTTCCAGTGGTGAGACGCTGCCTCTGCAAAGTGCATTCGTGTGTTGTTTAATGATGGGGTTATGTTCTAAGAAAAGTGTCTTTAGAAGACATTGTCATTGTGCGAGCATGGCAGAGTATACTTACAAAACCTAGCTGGTACAGTCTGCTACACACCTTGATGCTATGGCCAGCTGATTCCTCTTGGCTGCAAACCTGTCCAGCATGTTTGTGTCACTGTGCTGAATACTACGGCAACTATAATACAATGGTAATTATTTGTATACTTACAAAGGGACAATAAAAATATTTTAAAAGATAAAAAAAATGGTATACTCATACAGGGCTCTTACCATGAACGAATGGAGCTTGCAGACCTGGAAGCCGCTCCAGGTGAGTGAGTGAGTGAGTGAGTGGGAGTGAATGGGGAGGCCAGGACCCTAAGCTACTGCAGACTTTACACACACTGTACACTTAGGTTACACTACATTTATTAAAAATAATTTTTAAATGATAAATTAACCTTAGCTTATTATAACAGCTTTTTACTTTATAAACTTTAGAATGTTTTTAACCTTTTTACTCTTTGGTAATAACCCTTAGCTTAAAATACAAACACATGGTACAGCAGTACAACAATTCCTTATGTCCTTATTCTGTGACCTTTTACTACTTTTAAAATTTTGTATATTTTTCTTTTTGAAATGTATTCGTTAAAAACTCAGAAACAAACACACATTAGCCTAGGCCTACCTAGGGTCAGGACGATCAATATCACTGTCTCCCAGCCCCACTTCTCCCACCAAAAGTTCTGCAGGGGCAGAAAAGGGCATGTCAACCCTGCACTAACAATGCAGTCTTCTGGAATACCTCCCACAGGGCCTACCTGAGTCCGTTTCACAGCAACCTTTTAAAAAAAAAAATAAGTAGTAGTATACGCTAAAATAACAATACAAACTTTAGTATATAAATAAACCATTAACATCACCATCTGTTATCATTATCAGTGTTATATACTGTACGTAACTGTACGAGCCATCCTTTTGTATGCATAGCAGCACAGAAGTTTCGTTTAAACCAGCATCACTACACACGTACACATAATACATTGTGCTACAACCTTAGGACAGCTACAGGGTCGCTGGGTGGTAGGAAGTTTTCAGTTCCTTATAATCTCAGGGGACCACAGCAATACATGCGGTCTGTCACTGCACATCAGTATTCAGCTCATGGCTATTTCTGTCCTCTCTGGTATACAAATAATTTTAAACTTTCTAACCTGGGCCCCCGTGAGGAAACATCTATCAACCAGGGTATAGAGTGGGAGCACAGTTTGTCTTTGGCGTCATAGTCTCCACTCAAAACACCTTTCAGAAGCGTTTTAGTAGGTAGGTAGGGTCACGTGGTAGGTGTGTGTTTAACTTTGTGAGAAGCTGCCAAAGGATTTCCCGAAGTGATTGTACCATTTTGGATTTCTGCCAACGGTATGTAAAATGCCAATTGCTCTCCTTTTTGCCAGCACTTGGGATTGCCAGGTATTTGGGGCAAATTACCGAGCCTTTCTTCCTCAGCTTCCTCATCTATAAAATGGAGTTAATAACAGAACCTCCCTCATTCAGTCGTATGATGGTTAAAGGAATCAATATGTATAAAGCAGTCAGAATGTATAAAGAAGGATTGTCACAGAAAATGTAGGACACCCAGTTAAATTTGGATTTCATCTAAATCTTTTCAGTATAAATATTTCCCATGCAAATTTGGGATATAATATACAGTATTATGAAAGATTTGTTTACCTGAAACGCGAATTGAGCAAATAAAAATGCAGAATGCTCAAAATAAATTTGATAAACAATATATATACATACATATATATAAACAATATATGCATACATAGATATGGAGAGAGACAGAATATATACAATATATATACATACATATATACATATATTGTATATACATATATACACATATAGTATATACTATATATATAAACAATATATATACATACATATATATATGTGGAGAGAGAGAGACAGAGTCTCAAGCTGTCACCCTGGGTAGAATGCTGTGGCATCACCACTCACAGCAACCTCAAACTCTTGGGCTTAAGTGATCCTCTTGCCTCAGCCTCCCAAGTAGCTGGGACTACAGGCGTCTGCCACAGCACCTAGCTATTTTTTTTGGTAATAGTTGTCATTGTTGTTTGGCAGGCCTGGGCTGGCTTCCAACCTGCCAGCTCCAGTGTATATGGCTGGCGCCTTAGCCGCTTGAGCTACAGGCACTGAGCCAAACAATATTCTTTAATATAAACCTGTCTGATATATGACATGGGATGTATTTATACTAAAAATTTGTTCATGTGATATTTTAGGGGCCCCATTTAGGGGTTACCTTTTCTCTTCAGGCCTCAATTTAGTCTCAAGAGGATGGGAACTCTTTGCCAAATGAATTTCCAAACTTGTGAAGAAGATAGAGAAATTCAAAATTCTTGGGTATGCTTGGACAATAACTCTTGGCGAGGTATTTGTCTTACGTTTGCACTGAAGTTGAATTATACACGCAAAAGTGTGCACAGATCGCAAGGGCACAAGGGGATCCATTTCCAGCAAGGCAGCACACCTGGGGACCCAGCCATTCCTGACCCTCTGTCCTGACTTGTCCTGCAGAACACTAGTTTGGGGCTGGCTGGCCTTTAAGCTGATTTCAGATATGGATATTTTTTCCCCCTGAGAATACTTGGGAATTTCCTGAGAAGTTTCCTCCCAAAGTAGCTTCCTTGGGGCTTTCTTCTTAAAAGTGGGTCGTCATCCTTTTGAACAAAATTGGCTAAGGGAGGCAAGTCTGAACTATGGAAAGGGATCTTACAAATAAGGGGTCTTCCTGCACCCTGCCAGGTGCTTAATTAATTGAAAGAACCCATAATTTTCCTCCCTCCTAAGTGTTTTTCAAAGACCTGATAAAAACAGCCAATTCCTCCACAGCATTTACCATGTGGCAGATGTTCAACACACTTTACACGTGTTAACTTCTGTAATATTTAAACAATCCTATGAGGACGTGTTATGATCATTCCCATTCTTCAAATGAGGAAACTGAGGCACAAAGAGGTCAAGTATCTTGCTTGAGATCTCATGGCCAGCAAGAGCAGGCTGGGATTTGAACCCAGACTGTTTAGGTATAGGGTTTATGCTTTTAACAAATTAACATACTGCTGACAGTCCTGGTGGGGCCCCCAGACACTGCTCTTTCCTACGTTAGAAATGTAGTTCTCAATCATTCTGCTTCTCTGGAGTACCTCTTATATCACCTTTAACAATTGTTAAGTAAGTTTTGACTGTCTTTATGCATTAATTTGCTAGGACCACCATAACAAAATGCCAAACAGGGTGCCTTAAACAAAAGAAATTTATTTTCTCACAGTTCTAGGGGCTGAGAGTCCAAGGTCCAATTGATGGTTGGACCAGAGCTGGTTTCCTCTGAGGGCCATAATGGAAGGATCCATGCCTGGTTTGAACATGGCCATCTCTTGCTGCCATGACCATATGTATCCATATTTCAAAACATCATGTTGTGGGCTAGGCACGGTGGCTCACACCTGTAATCCTAGCAATCTGGGAGGCTAAGGTAGGTGGATTGCTTGAAGTTAGGAGTTCAAGACCAGCCTTAGCATGAGTGAGACTCTATCTCTACTAAAAATAGAAAAAGTTAGCCATCACATCTAAAAATAAAAAAAAATCAGCCAGTTGTTGTGGCAGGCACCTATATTCCCAGCTACCAGGAAACTGAGGCAAGAGAATCACTTGAGCCCAGGAGTTTGAAGTTGCTATGAGCTAAGATGACACCACTATATCTGGGGCAGCAGAATGGGTCTCTGTCTCCACCCCCCTTGTGTTGCACACAAGAAATATATACAATTTTTTTCAATTAAAACATTAATTTAAGGCTGGACCTTATGGCCCACACCTGTAATTCCAGCACTTTGGGAGGCCAAGGCAGGAGAATTGCTTGAACCTATGAGATGGAGACTAGCCTGACCAATATAGTGGCCCCTGCCTCTACAAAAAATTTAAAAATTAGTTGGGCATGATGGAATGCACCTATAATTCTAGTTACTGAGGAGCCTGAGGTGGAAGAGTCACTTGAGCCCAGGAGTTTGTGGCTGCACTGAGCTCTGATAACACCACTGCACTCCAGCATGGTGACAGAATAAGACCCTGTCTCTAAAAAGTAATTTAAAAGAAAAAAACAAAAGCATATTTTAGCACTGTGATCCAAAATTTATAACTATAAGTACAACATTGAGAAACCCTACTGCAAGTACAAGGAAGATTATGGCCACCTTATACCTAACGATAATAAAAAAGGGAAACAGAAAACTACATTGTAGGGTGTTAGTACAGCAGTAAGAAAAATTACCCAGACCTAGATATGTATCAACATGAGCAAATCTCACATACATATTATTGATTAGAAAAAGCTAATTGTAGAACAATCTATATACTCTGAAACTGGCTTTATAAATTTACAAATAAGAGTTCAAAAGAACCCAAGCTAACAAATCTGTGCAATAGTCTTTCCCTTACCCCTGTGCAGCAGTCCTCCCTTACCCTTGTGCAGCAGTCCTCCCTTACCCCTGTGCAGCAGTCCTCCCTAACCCCTGTACAGCAGTCCTCCCTTACCCCTGTATAGCAGTCCTCCCTTACCCTTGTGCAGCAGTCCTCCCTTACCCTTGTGCAGCTGTCCTCCCTTACCCCTGTACAGCAGTCCTCCCTTACCCCTGTATAGCAGTCCTCCCTTACCCCTGTGCAGCAGTCCTCCCTTACCCCTGTGCAGCAGTCCTCCCTAACCCCTGTACAGCAGTCCTCCCTTACCCCTGTATAGCAGTCCTCCCTTACCCTTGTGCAGCTGTCCTCCCTTACCCTTGTGCAGCAGTCCTCCCTAACCCCTGTACAGCAGTCCTCCCTTACCCCTGTATAGCAGTCCTCCCTTACCCTTGTGCAGCAGTCCTCCCTTATCCCAGTACAGCAGTCCTCCCTTACCCTTGTGCAGCAGTCCTCCCTTACCCGTATACAGCAGTCCTCCCTTATCCCAGTACAGCAGTCCTCCCTTACCCTTATGTAGCAGTCCTCCCTTATCCCTGTGAAGCAGTCCTCCCTTATCCCAGTACAGCAGTCTTCCCTTATCCCTGTGCAGCAGTCCTCCCTTATTCCTGTACAGCAGTCCTCCCTTATCCATGTGTAGCAGTCCTCCCTTATCCGCAGTTTTTCTTTCTATGGTTTTTGTTATCCAACGTCAGCGTAGTTGAAAAATATTAAGTGGAAAATTCCAGAAATCAGAAGTGTTGCGTTGCATGTGCCATTCTGAATATTATGATGAAATCTCTCGCTGCAGTGCTCTGTCCCTCCCAGAAAAGCTGAGGATTCATAAAAGCTGAATTATCCTTTTATCCCCCATGCGCCAGTAAGTCAGTAGCCATCTTGATCCAACGCCTGTCACCTATCATGGTGCTTGTATTTAAAGAGCCCTTATTTTACCTAATAGCAGCCCTAAAGTGCAAGATCAGTGATGCCAACATATTGTTATAATTGTTCTACTATTACTAGTTATTATGGTTAATTTCTTATTGTGTCTAATTTATCATAGGTATGTGTGTATAGGAAAAAACATCTAGTACAGGGTTTGGTACTATCTGTAGTTTTAGGCATCCCCGGGCATCGTGGAACATTGTGTGCTCTGAGGGTAAAAGAGGGGTACTGTATCAGCTTGCTAGGGTTGCAATAACAAAATACTACAAACTGGGTGACTTAAATGACAGAAACTGATTTTCTCACAGCTCTGGAGGTTGGAGTTAGGATTTCTCCTGAGTCCTTTCTCCTTGGCTTGCAAATAGCCATCTTCCCTCTGTGTCCTGGCATGTTTGGTTTTTTCTGTGCACACGCATCCCTAATGTCTCCCTGTATACACAAATTTCCTCCTCTGATAAAAGGACACAAGTGAGATTAGATAGGTCGTATGCTAAGGCCTCATTTTTAATTTAATCACCTCTTTAAAGGGCCCTTCTCCAAATACAGTAACACTTTGAGGCACTGGGTGTCAGGACTTCAATCTGAGAATTGGAGGCGGGGTGAGACCCAGCTCCACCTTGCATTGTTGTTGAACCTCCCCAGTTTGGTGTCTAGGCTGATGTTACTAAGGAGGACCAAGTCAGAAGCAGGTGTCTGAGGTGAGCAGTGAGTCAGCAGGACGTGCATTCAGTAAACCCAAGAACAGCTGTCCAGACAGCAGCAAGGGTGGGGGGAAGATGAGCGGCTGAGGTCTCCAAACTTAGTGGGGAGGGCTGTGGTGAACGGAGCACTGATTTCTCATTGCAGGTGATAAATCTTCCTAATGGCACTTCTAACGCATTGTTCTAAATTTAAATATTTTAATATTAATTTATTCTAGTGCCACCTCAAGTGGATAATGAACAACCCTATCAGTGGAATTACAAAGAGAAAGGAAAATTCATAAGCGAATCCTTGCAAATTTTCTTTACCCTAGAAGAGAATCCAGGGTAAAGTTCCATCAAAACTCACTTCTTTTTTAGTTGGTAAGAATGATACTCGAAATCATAATAAGTATGAATGATTGCTAAAATTTTAGCGTTGTGAGAAACCCCACAGCTTAGCTGGCTACTTCTTTGGGACTCTGAGTTGTGGCCAAAAGTGTAGCATAGCGACAGAAGGATGTTTACTACACATCTGGTACTTTCCAAATACTTCACACAGATCGTCTCACTTAACTCTTCTAACTATCACACAAGCAGGTGCTCTTTTTCCTCATTTTATAGGTGAGAAAATTGAGATTCCAACACTTAACACACAATTAAACTAAATGTTGGAAACAGGGTCCTTCTGGGTTTTACAACCCTGGCTCATAACCACAGCCTCTCCTGACAGGAGCTCATTTGACTATAAATAAGGCCTGGGGCAGTGGCTCACACCTGTAATCCCAGCAAGCTGGAGGCCCAGGGGGGTGGATTGCCTGAGCTCAGGTTCAAGACCAGCCTGAGCAAGAACAAGACCTCATCTCTAAAAAAATGGCCTGGCATTGGGCGGCACCTGTGGCTTCAAAGGAGTGGGACACTGGCCCCATATACAAGAGGTGTTGGGTTCAAATCCAGCCCTGGCCCAAAAATGCAAAAATAAATAAATAAATAAATAGCCAGGCATCGTGGCAGGTACCTGTAGTCCCATCTACTTGGGAAGCTAAGGCAAGAGAATTGCTTGAGCCCAGGAGTTTGGGGTTGCTGTGAGCTATGACAACACAGCACTCTACCCAGGGTGACAAAGTTAGACTCTGTCTCCAAAAAAGAAAGAAAATCAAGCAACAGCAGCAGAGCCTGCTCAGAGACAGCAAAAAATAGAGCTGAAACTGCAGAAAGTGAGTGTCTGGGAGCACTGAGTGGTAACTGAGCAGTGGGGGTCAGTCACAGGCTGGAGTGGAGGTGCCCAGAGAGCTCCTCCCTCAGTGATTGGGAGGAAGAAATATAAGCTCAGGGCTCCGTCACTTTGAAACCATGTTGGAAACTGAAAGGCAGCCACAGGAATGGCACAGGGACGGCAGGAGAAACCAACGCAGCTAGCTGTTAGGAGTTGTGGAGCTAAAACAGCCAGGAGAGTGACTGCATTTTTTGGTTCCTACTAGGATATAGGAATTCTTGTGTCATTTTTTGATTTACAGCCTGAGTTCCAAACACACCCTTTAATATATGCTCTGATAGGCTGGGCACCTGTGGCTCAGTGGTTAGGGCGCCGGCCACATGCTCTGGGACTGGTGGATTCGAACTGGCCCAGGCCTGCTAAAACAAAAAAAAATAGGTGGGTGTTGTGGCAGGCGTCTATATTCCCAGTTGCTAGGGAGGCAGAGGCAAGAGAATCACTTGAGCCCTGGAGTTTGAGGTTGCTGTGAGCATGATACCATGGCACTCTACCAAGGGCAACAAAATAAGACTGTCTCAAAAAAAAAAAAAAAAATATATATATATATACACACACACACACACACACACACACACACACACACACACATATATATATATATATATATGCTCCGATAAGCAATGAGATTCTTTTAAGGAGCTCCTTTAAAGTAAGTAATAAAATAAAAACGGTGAGTTTTATTATGTATACATACATATAATTTAAAAATGAGTAGCTGAAAGTGTTAATCTGTTCAGCAGAGACACTAAGGGCCACTGTGGGAAGAAAAGTCTCTTCCCTTGTCTCTGGGGTGGTGCAGGAGTTGGTGTGGGTGTGAGGCCTTTGCTGGAACCTGCCCCAGCCTCAGGCCTAGAACACGGTCCCTCTGCAACCTTGCAGCCTGGGCCTGCCAATAACCTTTCTATAGCCATCTCTAGGAAGACCAGAGGCCCCACTGCCCATGTACTTGTAAGGGCTTCTGCCCACCAGCCCTGAATTCCTACCACCCAGGGCTCCAGGCCCGATGGCCGACTCCCTCATCTGTGCTTGGCAGGGCAGCCTCCAATTTACCCAGCAACTCCACATCAAACTTCTCTGCCATCTGGTAGGCTGAACCATAACTACTTCAACTAGGGAACCCCTGTCAAGTTTGTCCTTCCTTGAGTAGTCTCCCTCAGCCTTAGGGTACCAGATAGAGTTTTCTTATATCTATATTATAGTCTTTTTAAAAAAATTTTTTTAAAACTTATTTCAGAGATGGAGTCTGGTTATTTGGCTCAAGCTGGAATTGAACTCCTAGCATCATGGGCTCCTTCTGCTTCAGCCTCCCCAATAGCTGGGACTATTGGTGAGCCCCGCCGTATAGTCCATTAAACTCCTCTGTTTAACGATTGGACCCAAACTGCTATACTTTCTGTAGGCCACCTATTTGCACCAAATTTTGCTATGGTGTTAGGAAATCTGGTTAAAAAACTGAACTTATTAATTTACAGTCCCTTTTATTTATGGTCCCTTTAATTTTTGGCTTTTAGGGTGGCGTTAGGAGCATATTCTCTTTAATCTCAGTTCAGGTTATACAAGATGTTTATTATTTACTATTCTCCAGGAAGGCTCACAGCCACTACGAATCAACCAAAATGGAAGGGTTTGCATACGCTGCTGAAAAGGAAAATTGAGGCTGTGCTCATTGAGGGTGTGGAGATGCACAGGTTTCAAAAGAGGGCATAGGCTGAAGAATCCTGGCAGCATAACGGCCTGGCATGACACTGGGAAGTGAGACACAGCCTGGTTCGCTTTCTTTGTACCAGAAGAGTTTATGGAAACTTGTAAACAGAGGAAATATGGAAACACTTTGCTGTATTTGTGTTTTTGCCATGATTTTGCTGTTCTGGATAAAAATGGGCATTTTCACAGTAAGTGGGAAATCCAGCAGACATTATTATTCAGGTCACATTTCCCTGGGGCATTTTGCCAGCCTAGCAGGATCAAGTTTTAAAGCGACATCTTTAACTGTTGACACTAAAAACTGGAAGCAAAGAAAACTGAGGAAAGTTTCTGTGTCTTTCAGATGACCCCATCTTCATCTTTGGCCACTTAGGAAATTAGAGAAGTTTACAAAATAAATGGGGAGCAGACCCCCGCTGAAAAGCTGAGGCCTGTCCTTGCAGAGGATCAGACATTTACATTGGAACTGAGGCCTGTGCCTGTGCTCTAGAGAACTGACATTTACAGCTCGAACTAAAGTGGGCTCCAGAGCGTGAGGTGCATCAGATGAGAGAGCCCAACGTCTCATCACCCGGCATCCACGGGGTGACGCACCAGAGGCACTGCCACTGGACAAACAGGATGCACCACAGTCAGCTGCTGGAGGTTTTCTTTTTTTCTTTAATTTGTTGGCTTTTGTTCCATTTTTGGCTTTAAGAGATGTTTTAGGAACAAATTCTCTTTAATCTCTATTTATGTTGTATGAGACGTTTATTATTTTTATTATCAAGCAGAGTCTTCAGTGGCTGCAAATTTAGATGGTTCCAAAAGGAAAATCTTAGCACCTCATGCCCTAGCTTAAACTTCTTTGCCTGGGTGGCGCCTGTGGCTCAGTGGGTAGGGCGCTGGCCCCACATACTGAGGGTGGCAGGTTCAAAGTTGGCCCCAGCCAAACTGCAACAAAAAATAGCCTGGCATTGTGGTGGGCACCTCTAGTCCCAGCTACTCGGGAGGCTGAGGCAAGAGAATTGCCTAAGCCCAGGAGTTGGAGGTTGCTGTGAGTTGTGATGCTACCGCACTCCACTGGGGGCAATAAAGTGAGATACTGTCTCTACAAAAATATTTAAAAAAAAGAAAACTTCTTTGCCTATGTATCCCCTATCGTATAAAGGTGGAAACTTCTTAGCATGCCGCACAATGCCCTCCTCAATCCGGGCCTTGGCTGACTTTCTATCTCCTGCCATTACATCTGTACCTTTATATCCTGCGGAGTCCTGCGGTCCCACCGCCATGTATTTCCTGTCCTCTATGCCTTTGTTCAGGGTGCACTTGTATGAAGGGCTCTCCCTCCAACTTGACGGTGGCCTACGCAGTAGTGTGTTGATAAATGCCTAATAGCCAGCTCTCCAGGAAGAAAAACCTTGATTTGTAGTGTATGCTGATTTCTTACACTTGCTGATTTCAAGCCAAAAATCTGGTCATTGAATGTAGAGTTGGGAAGAAATGTACATAATTGGCTCACAAGCCAGTGTACGCGGCATCAGCCCACCCTGACTACACCTCCCCTTTAAAAATTCCTCTTAGGCATCAGCTTCTCCAGGAAGCCTCCCCCGATTATAGCCTTCTCTGGCCCCCAGACTCAGCTGTGTGCTCCCATGGCAGCCTGGGCGTTTCTCTATCACCACACTTCACACTAACCTGTTCATTTCTACGTCTCTCTTTCTTCCTCAGACAGCTCTGTGCCTGGCACATAGCTGTGACCTGATATATGGTTCTTGAGTGAATAAATGCCCCATTGCCAAAATGCCTTTTTTTCTGCTTTATCTGATTATATTGTCCAACATTCTTAAAGTAAGCCTTGTCACGGATCTGGGTGAGAGAGGGACCTCTTGCAACCTGGCAGGAGGAGGGAGAGTTGACTTGAGTGGAAAGGTGGGAAATGAAGGAGGGAGCCACACAGGAGGCGAGAGATGGGATGGCGTTGGGAGGACTGCCAGCGGATGGCTGCAGCCAGCACCTGAACCGTGGAAAAGCTTTATTTACACAGTACCTTAACAAGGTTGCATAAATCTTAACACATGGGGTAGAGATCAACCTTAAAGAGGAAAAACTGTGCTTGCCAATAACAAGGAAAGTGTGCGTGGGCTACGTGACTTCTGACAGGTGAAAAGAATGTCAAGGGAGGCAAAGTGGTTGGGGGTCACTCCCTGAACATTTCCGAGGCTGTGGGGGCCCTGCCGGCCACAGCCCACTCCCCACAAAGCCTTTATTGGAATGGCTTCTCTGGACTCGGTATAAGTGGAGCTGAGGAACATTTGGCTGGTGAGTATGGCTGGGATGGGAAATGGCTAGAGAGCTGGTTTCTCCAGCTGGTTCTCTGTGGCCTAGGACAGGCCACCAGATTTCAGTGTAGAGCAACACCAGTGATTACAATGCCTTCCAACCTCCTCTGTTTTCTTTGTTTTAATACCATGTCATTATATGAGTAGGTAAGGACCTTACAGTTGACCTTGCACTTTTTTTCTAAACCTCAGGTTTATAAGGCTTAAAACTTTCCCATAGGCTTGCTAGTTCTCTATACTTGACCCAAGTCCTTCCAGCAGTGGTTACTGGTTATACTCCCGTGGAAAGTACAACTTATCAAAGCATGTTGGCATTAGCAAGATACATGTGAAGAAAACTCAGATTCAAAAATAACTGTTAGTTCCATAGAATCTCTGTTGATTTTTAAGCAGGATGTCTCCCTTGGAAACTGAGGAAGACAATCTGATTTTAAGAGAAATTTCTATAATCGGTCCAAACCATGAATCTTTTTCTTTTCTTCACAAATCTTTGACTTAAGTAATTAAACAGGCAGAGTTTAATTACAGGAGAATGCATATTTAAATGAATTAGGATGATTTTTAAAATATTTGTTGGGCTTCTTAGGCAAGTGTGCAGACCAAGTCTCAAAGATTATTTTATTCTGATTATATAAGCATGTCATCATGACCCTATGGCCATGGATATTTATATCCTAAGAGAGACAGCATATTGGAAGATACAGAATTGTGATCTCCTATCTGTGAATATGTGAAAAGTAAAATTACATATCAGGAATACATACTCACGGTATACACATCTGATAAAGGACTTATAACTAGCATACATAAAACTCTACTACAAATCATTGAGACAATTCAATAAAAAGTAGACAACAGACTTGAATGGGTTCTTTTCTAAAGAAGATAAGTATACAAAAAACTCACTAGTTTTACTTATCAAGGAAATGCTTAATAAAATCACAATGAAATGCCACTTCATATTCATCAGAATGTCTAAAATTAGAAAAGCTGACAATATAAAGTGTTGACAAGCATATGAAGCAACTGGAATTCTTGTACATTGTGAGATTGTAAATTTGGATGACCTTCTGGAAAGTTGGCAAAATCCACTAAAGCTAAATTTGCAACAACTGTGACCCTGCAGTTCCATTGCTACGTATATATCTGTGGCAGTTACTGATTTATTGCTCAACGTCAAATTGACCCTTTCTGACTGTTCTGTGAAGAGGAACCTAGGTTTTTAAATATGTTTTTTTTTTTTGCCAGCTGGTACTGCAGCTTGGTCAGCCTGGACCTGCAGGCGGGTTTCACTCCTCAGGCTCCTGCAAGGTGGTCCTCCAGCATCCAGCTCCATGAGTGCCTGTGACTTCTCTACTTCTCAGCTCCTCAGTCAGTTTCATAGCAAGTGCCTCAGGTAGGACAGTGCCCTGTGAACAGCTGTCCCTGCCACCCTAGATGATGAATTTTCAGCTACTTCCAGAGGGCATATTTCCAGAAGTTTCTACCAATGCAGTAGTATAGTGACTTCTCAGCTATTCAGTGAGTCCTGGCCATGCCCTTTCCAATAAGTTCTATATCTCAGTCTTGAGGCAGGAGTTGAAGGTAGGTCTTCCTTGAGTGTCCTGTCTCATCCCTAGGATTATTAACTGCTGCTTTTATCTGTTTTTTTCTGCATTCCTTAGATATCTCTTTACTTCCTTTCTGTCAATCCCTTATTACTCCTGTCAGAAACATCCTTCATATTATCCTTTTCCTATTCAAATCACTGTGTGGTTTAGCTCTTCAGATTGGATTGATACAATACTCAAGAAAAAAATACATATTTATGTCCACCAAAAGACATTCTAGATGCTTCTTTCATAATAGTCCCAAACGGGAAAGTATCCAAATGTTCATTGGCAGCAGAATGGATACATTGTTGTGTATTTGTACAATGGAATACTCAGCCAAAAAAGGCGGGAGCTACCTGTGGATGAATTTCACAGTAAGCATTGGGCGAAAAAAGTCAGAAGCAAAAGATTATGTACCGTGAGATTTAATTTGTATCAAGTTCAAGAAGAGACAAATCCACGGCAATGGAAGTCAGAATCGTGGTTACATCAGGGGGAAGAGATGTATCTTGACCAAGAAGGGACACAGAGGATCTCTGGGAGATATTTAACATTGAGTTTTCATCATGGCATATATTTATGTAGAAGTCACTAATTTGTATACTTCGTTATTTCCTAATTTTATAAAGTAATAAACGAAATAAAAGGTCATGGAAAAGAGGTATGGGAGGAGAACTATGTAAACAGTAAGCCCTCTAACACGTTCCCTTGGCCCCTTCCATCTCAGTGACATGAACGTGGTATTTGAGAACCTCCCCCGGAGGCCAATAGCTATAAATATGGTCTGAGAACTCTACAGTGTTGAGTATTTGAAGCTGAGGGAGGTGAGGAGAAGCCTAGTGATTGTCTCATGCACACAGCCAGGTAGTGGCAGAAATGGAAACTCCTCAGCCTTCTAGTCCCTCCCAGCCAGCGCACTTTCTGCTCCTCACGTGGCCTTTCAGGTCTCTTTCTAAAGATGTTTGAGATGGGCCATGGGGTGTTTTATAGAATATGGCAGAGAGTTTCACACAAGTAAAGCCAGGAGAGAATGATTTTGAAATAAAATCCTGTCACAGTTGGTTGGCACTGACGCGAAATTTTTTTCTATATAATGTCTTCCTGACTGTGGTGATAAAGACTGCAGGGGAGTTGGTGAAAGGGAAACCGTGCCAATTTGTTGGCTGTATGAAATCGTTCCACTTCAAAACAGAGAACAGAAATAAGAGAAATCAAAATAGTTTACCCCCTGCTCCCTGCCTTCCTACTCTTCTTGGGCAGGAATCAAAGGAGGAAAAGCCCAGCAGTAAAGCAGTAAAGCGATCTCCAAGGCCCAGGGCTGGAATGAGCAACCGGCATGAAGACAAATAATTCTCACCTCTAGAATCCTGGTTGTACTTCTTGGACGTGTGAGGAAAAGGACGCCCCATGCAGGCACACAAAAACAAAATCAAGATTTTTGTGAGCTCGGGGTTAGATTCTTAGCCCTGGGCACCCCTGCATGGAGTCATTTACTTACTGGTCGCTCTGCATTTTTTTTACCCTGAGACTTGAAGGAGTTAGCTCAGGATCCAGTATAGAGTCTACCAATCTATAGATTTGGGGAGAGGGGAGAGTATAAGTCATTTGTCCTCCCACTGGACTCACATAATCCTTTAACTGTACTTTTTTCTTGGTGTCTATTCCAGCTGTTAATGTATTGCCTTGCAGTTCCAAACCCGCTGTCCCCACTCCCCTTTTTTTGGTCTGGCTTTGGAATCCGGCAACTTAACTTTGGACAGCGGGTTCAGTTGGGCTCTGCCAACAGAGGGCGCTGCAGGGAGACTGCAAAGCAGAAGAGGGACACTTCTTCCTTCCTTGTGCTATTTCCCAGTCTCCTGAGCAAATTAAGGTGCTGAGGGTCCCAGCAGTGCTGGGTGGTGATGGCTCTGAGTGCCCAGGTAACCACCCTCTAGCAGCCTAATTTTTCTTGGAGCCACACCCTCTCTCCAGGGGTCTGTATCACAGCCTTGCAGGACCCTCCTCTAAATCTTCTTTCCTTCCTTTCTTTTCCTTCTGCCTTGAGCGTGGTAGCTGCTTTCCCCACCTTCTACCTCTATTACACCTGACGGTTCTTTTATGCCTTTTAGTAGTTAATCCTCCATTGCTAGTTAGCAATGCTTTATACTAGATCCCCCCTGATACAAATGGAGCTTGTCTTTTCACAGATCCCTGCCAGGTACCACTCCTGATGCATCTGACCTGTGCTGTGTTTGCTGGTTTATGTGTCCCGTGGTCCCTTATGGACCCTCTGTGTTTTTGGCTCCTAGAAAAGCAGCTCAGGGGGATGCTAGATTGAATATATTTCAGGGAATTAATTTCCAGATCCCAGACTACTTCCCACATGTAGTCTTTCCTAACAAGATCAGCCTATGAGCATGCCTGCAGGGAGGTATCATGAGAAAGCTTTTCCTACCCTAGCTTGCCTTCTATGTTCAAAAAGAAAGGCATACCTCTCCTGGTTTCATACTGCATTATCTAAAAGTTCTCATGTATTTATGTTCTGATTATTTTCCTAATTTTAATAACTAATTTTTCCAGAAGAAAAGTTTTAACATTGTAAGCCTTAGTATAATAGGAAATTTAAAAAAATAATTAGATTTATATTAGAATTATGATAGCATGACTAATAACAGACTTTTAAGCATGAAATACTTAAAATGGGGTAATATTGGAGAAATGGAATTATGAGTTAAAGGAAAAGCATTATTATTAAAAGGTTGTTAAAGATATTTTCAAATTTTGGATGATAAATATGAAATTGCTGTCTACATTCCTTTGGACAAGGGAAGTATATAAGTGGTACCTATGTTTCTTTGGTGATATACAAAGCCTGCATTAACACTTTCATTGTAAATTGTCAGTGTTAGCTACATGCCAGAATTATATTCTTTGCAACTAAACACAGGCAAGAGATATTAAATCTCATATTCAAAAAGTTCAAGGAGATACGTACTTTTTTGTTTGTTTTTTGAGACAGAGCCTCAAGCTGTCACCCTGGGTAGAGTGCTGTGATATCATAGCTCACGGCAACCTCCAACCCCTGGGCTCAAATGATTCTCCTGCCTCTGCCTCCCAAATAGCTGGGACTACAAGCACCCACTGCAATGCCCAGCTATTTTTTGGTTGCAGCTGTCATTGTTGTTTGGCGGGCCCAGGCTGGATTTGAACCTGCCAGCTCAGGTATATATGGCTGGTGCTTTAGCTGCTTGAGCCACAGGCACTGACTAGTTTAACCTGTTAAAGTGAGCAGAATCCACCTCCTAGATTTAGAAATCCAGTAGTTTTCTAAAATTGTTTTAGGAGTGATGTGAGTAAACAAACTTGCCTCACTCATTATAAGCCATGAATGCATGAAGACTGGACGCATGAATAAACAAGTGAATGAAAAACTGAAAGCAAGAAAACCCTTCCAGGGTAAATGAAAACAATAGTTTCTCTTTTCCTGCCTGGGTTCAGTTTCTCAGCTCTTCCTGATCTTGCAGAAATATGCATGTGGAAAATAGCAAACAAGAGCACGTCCTGGATGTGAGGCACAGCTCAGCCCAAGCCTCTCCTTTGTTTTTATATCAGGTGGCCTATGGCTGAGTGAATGGCTTATAATGCATTTCCTTAAAGCCCACGTCTTATCTTCATTTTGTCATCTGCAAAATGGATATAAAACTTCAAAGTCAATGACAGTTGGAGTATTTATTTTACATCATGGGGGAAACAACTATGGTATAGTAGAACAACACTAGGCCTGGATCATGAAGACTTCAGCTGATGTGTGAATTTTGGTATTAACTGGTTGTGTAATGTCTCTCCACCACAATTCACCTATAAAAAGGAGATGGTGATAACTATGAGCCTTATGTGAGATCATGGATGTCAGTGTCCTTTGTACCTTGCAGGCCCTCAGTAAACATTTGCTGAAGTACTAGTTTAAAATCACCTTGGGTGCATCTCCCCCTGCCCTAAGAGCTTCTGTTTACTTTAACAGGTTAAACTAGTCAGCGTCTATGACTGCACAACAACATGGGTCTTGATCACATAAAAGAGCTTACTAAACACCCTGATGAAAGTATGTGGGACATTTGATTGTTACACATTAAGAGTTCCACGTCGTCCCCCACAAATGTGGTTTGTGTAAACTCTACAAATAAAAGTTTTGTGGACATTTCATCTTTGGGATCTACTGAAGCAGTCATTGTCAAATATTTATCGTCAATAAAACCATTAAGTATTATATAAAATATAAAACACAGGCAACATAGCTTCCTGCCAAAGTGGTTAGTGAATCCGCTGTCTTGCAAGTGTAGAGCACTGACTGACCTCCCAACCTAGTGAATTAGAAACTGACCAGTACACACACTCCCACCATAGTGCTTTCTTTATACCACTCAATGTCAGGCCTGTCATCAAAACTGTGGTGGAAGATGGCCTGGAATTTTACAAGCAGGGGTGATCAGTTGAAGTGAAATGCTTGTGTAAAGTGCCTGATGATATTTTAAAGTTTTTGTTCATTACTGAGACATTAATGAGTAGAATAGAGAAAGATTCTGGTTGTATGTTAGACGCTACACTGGATCAGAGTTGCTTCTACACTAAGACCACCAGTTTTCATTGAAATCAAGATTGCTCAGTGAGCACTTCATGCATTTACTTTAAGATGAAAGATGAATTTTAAAATTCATCTTTAGATGAAGAGTCTTCTGATGCTCTCTGGAGAGTAACCCTCAAGCTATATTCCTATGAAGACTAAGAATCTCTTTCCAGACCCCAATGAAACTAAAAGAAATAATGATTGTAAAAGGATGAGAAAGGAAAATCAAGTTTCTGCAATGTAACGACACTGGCCGAGTGTCTTCCCGGATACTGTCTCACTGCTCTTCACTGCACCACGGTGGGGCAGACACCGTTCCTCTACTTCAGAGATGAAAGCACCAAGGTTCAGCGAGTTTCAAGTAGGGGCCAGAACTTGAGTCCCTATCTATCTGAGACAAAGCCTACCTTCTTTCCTTTTCACTTTATTAATTCTAACTGTGGCTCCAAAAGGTGGATGCTCAGAAAAATAGGTGCTATGCAGGCAACATTAGCATTATATCCCAATGGAAGGATCTAGAGCAGTGGGTGCACATAGGAATCACCACTGTTCCTTGCTTGTAAAGAAGTCCCTTAGGGCAGTGTTTGTCAACCTATAGTAGGGTCAGAAGTTTGTTAAAATAGCTTGCCAGACCCTGTCCCCAGAGTTTCTGATTCTGTACATCTGGGGTTGGCTTAAGAATCTACATTTCTGACAAATTTCCTGATGCTGCCGTTTCTGCCAGTTGAGGACCTCACTTTGTGAGCCACTGGCACAGAACATTGTTTCTCAAAGTGCAGTCCTGCTCTGGAGTGTCCAGGTTGGAATTAGGTGTGGACTCAGATGTAGGTGCCTGGCCCACGTCTATAGGATCAGACCTCAGAGGATAGGGACCAGGGATCTGGCACTTAAAAAGTGTTCCAGACAATTCTTCTTGCTGAAGCATGAGAACTGTCACCCAGTCGGTCTTTAAGCTCCCTGATCTCATCTATGGCTGGCTTTTAACTATCGTCTCTCTTTTTTTTTAAATTGTTTTTTATTAAATCATAACTTCGTACATTGATGCATTTATGGGGGTCAGGGTACTGCTTCAATATACAATGTGAAATTCTTACATTGAACTAAGTAACACATCCATCACAATTATACTCATATCTTAATAGTTTTGTAATGTACCATTGCATCGTGCACATTAGGTGAGGTTGCCCCAGATACCCTCCCTCCTTCCATATCCCCTCACCTCTCCTATCTCTCCTCTTCTACTTTCTGGACTATAGTTATGAAGCAAAACTCCACTTACAATTGACCCTTAGCTGCTGCTATGACTTGCTTCTGGTTATTTAAGATGCCTATAAGGAATCTTCTAGTCCTTTTTTCATACATAACACAAAGCAAAGAGAAGGAGATATTTATTCATTTAATTTTTTTAACTCTGAAGCTGTCTCTGACTCGTCGCTGGCAAAGAGGCCTGACTGACTAGTGTTTGGTTCCCCAAACAAGTGGAATCAGAGGAGAAAAGCCTTGTATAAGACAGCCTGCTCCCCTTCCTCTCTGCCTCTTCTGCCTCAACTTTTTACCCTCAGCTATTCAGTTCCATCAACCTCTGTGAAAATAAAGCTCAGACTCTGAGTTGAAGGGGGTTTGGCGGCCTGGTGTCCTGTTCCTGCAGCTGGGAAGCCACATTGCCACCGCTACAGCTTCCTCAGAGTGGGAAAAGGTTTACCAAAAGCGCCATTCAAAGGCTGAAGGCGGGAAGCCAGACCCAGGCCCGGATGTGCCCTGGAGAGCTGCAGGTGCTTCCTGCCGGCCCCCACCCCTGCCTGCCCTCAGCTGTGGGCTCCCAAGGGAAGCCAGCTGCCAAGATGAGTATTTATAGCTGCTGTGGTTGGCTGGTTCCCACCCGGTTCTCACCAGGCAGCCTGTGGATTTGAGCACCACTGGCTGATAAGAAGAGGTAAGGATGGGAAGGCTGAAGTGGGGATGGCCCAGCTGTCCTCCCTGAAGAGCTGCAGATATGAGCCCCCTTGATCTGAGGTTACAAATACAATGGACTTTCAAAAAAGGAAGAAATGAAGGTCATGGACAAAGATTTCCTATTGTTCTTTTATGGTTCCAAGTCCACTATTTGCTCAAGAGAACCCTACTGCAGGAGGACTTGTGCTCCCATCTACAGAAGTGACAGTCTGCTTGTAGTGAATGTGGAAAAGTCTATGATCTCCCAGTGCCAGCCCTGCCCAGAGGCTGTAAAACTGAAACCAGCTTCACTGTCCAAATTCTTAAGGCAAATCAGTCACCACAAACAATGGCCCCCTTTTCTCTCTCATCTCATTTAGGCCAAAGGGGTTACAGAAGACAGCCAATCTAACAGCTCTCTGCGGCTACCTTGTGCCCCGAGGACAGCCCCTAAATTCATTCAGGTGGCAGGAAATGCACACCTTATGGGGGTGTCCAATTATTGATTTAGGGGAGAAGCCCCAGTATCCTCACTCTCATAAAAAGAGTATTGGGTAGCCCGTGAAATACCTTGTCAGAATTTAAGGGTGGATACACGGAGCCCAGCTCATTAACTAAAGTTTCTAGGTGAAATCGTTAAATCTCCAGGGGGAAACCAACAAAGCAGTGAGTGTTCCGGAAAGGGTTTCACTTCCTAACTGGCAGAGAGCCTGAGATCAAAACCTGTTACACAGAGTCACAGATGAAATTCCTGTAAGAGGCACAATCCATCCTATTGTTCCATCTGAGGCCTTTACTTCTCCCAGGGTGGCCGTTAGTGGCCAAAGCAGAGGGTCCTCTACAGCTGATGGGACATTTTCTCAATGGGCCTACGAAAAGTCTATAGCCCCTGGAATCTTCATGGTGGTTATAATGCAGAAAGCCCTTCCTGAAAGCATAAGGGAATTTATACAATAGACCCTCCATAGCTGACCACCTCCCTACATTGATCTTATTTTCATAGAACCCACATGCACCACATACATGTACGTATGAGCACAGTAGGCCTAGTTCCTTATGTTCCCCACCCCATATGTTGACCCATTTGTTACAGTCCCTTGAGTGGTTAATTATCGAGGTTCTACTGTATTTTACTTTTCTATTTTTTATGGGAAAGTAGACAAAAGGAGAAGGACAAACAGTTTGAGGTGATTGAAGTCTGCATAATGGTTAGAGCTAGGGAAACAGGATAATGAATCCCCAGCCCTTAGCATGCACTTTCGGGTCGCCGTGCATAGAGCTGTGTGCTTTGCCTGTGGCCTCTTGTTAATCCTCATGATGCCCCAGTGATGGGTGTAGCTGCACTGGAGGAAACTGGGACCTGGAGAAGTTGAGGGACTTGCTCTTTATCACTGGAGGAGGACAGCAGAGTTGGGATTTAAAGCACTGTCTCCCCAAGGCCCCTGTTCTCTGACTGGAGCCCCAAGCAGAGATGGCCCGTTGGCTCCACGGCTGGTCTTCTCCAGGAGCTGGTCAGGCTGTGTGTCTCTGCTTTCCTTACATCATCCAGATGTGGGGAAACAAGGGGAATGGGACTCAGCACCCCCAAGACTCAGTTTGCAGGGACAGGGACACCGTTGAGACATCCCTTGTCCCATTCCTACAGACTTCAATGCAACCTTCGCTGACCTCAGTGCTTCCCTGGCCTGCGGTTTGACTGGGTGACTTTCCTGGTGCTCTATGCAGATCAAGTTCCTGGTAGCTCCAGTCAAGTGGAAGTGTTTTGCCTGGCTCCTGTGTGGGCTGGGGGGGTGGGGGGAGCTGAAAGCAGAAAAGGTGGCAAATGGCAACCCCTGGAGCTGCAGGGGAGTTAGCAATGCCACACTGCTGCCTTGCCATAGATGAGCTGTTGTCCTCTGGGGGTTGCTGGCGGCAAGAGCTGAATCCATACAGCGTGGAATGGGCACAGCAGTGGGAGAAGCTGTGGTGCTTAGCACTGAAGATCTTTGAAGTTAGGTGAGATGATCATTTGTATATTTTTTGGTTAGGTAGGACGTGTTAAGTTTTAGGCACGTTCAGAGAGAGCTTTTCCTCCCGGCACTCATGGTCTTCGGTTTCTAAGTTGCCTGGACAGGATGTTTATGTCTTGTTTGTGTCATTTATGTCTTGTATGTTTCCTCTTGTATCCCCAGGGTGCCACAGGGGTCCTCCCATACAGCAGGTGCTTAATTAATAGTTATTGAAGTAATTGAGTACATGAATGCCTAATTGAATAAGTTAATCAATCAACCATTAATCTTAAGTCCTCAGTTCCAGAAACTATGAGAGAACACGACACTGGGATTTTCTCTGTGTTTGTAAAAACACTGTCATTTCCGAGCTATGGGAAGCGTGTCAGTTTGGGTTCTATAAGAAGCAAGTTTGAAAGGTGCAGGTTTATGGCGGGGGGAAACACCTATGAAGGACAGAGGACAGGATTAGAGGGGAAAGTCACTATGCAGAGCTGACGCTGCTGGAAGAAGAGCAGGAGTGAGCAGCCGGGGAGGAGGGCGCCTCAGTCTGTAAAGCATGCGATTCCCACCACCCCTGCCGCAGAAGGAGCCATCAGCCGGTCCAGCTGCTAGAGAAAACTGTGGGAACAAGGAGGGCGCAATAATGCTTATCACTTCCCTTCTCCAATGATGTCTTCTCGTCCTGTGTTCCTCCCACGTGGCGAGCAACTGTACTGCATCACCCCTGTATCTTATTTATTCCCAGAAACACTACAAATCTTCCTCCTTACCCTGGAAGCACCCATAAAACCCTGGCCCTCTCTCAGCCTTGCTTCAGTTTCTCTCTCCATATGCCTCAAACTCAACACGCCCAGCCTCCCTGGAGTGTGTTCCTTCCCCTGCCAATTTCCTTTCCTAAGATTCCAGGTCTGTCAAACCTACACGGTCAGGTCCCACAGTTCAGAATCTAGCATTCCTCCTCACCGCTCCCTGAGTTGCTTTGCTGGTGGCACCAAAGCTTGACCAGCCCCACCCCCACCCCCAGGGAAAGGGAAAGGGCTCTTCCAGAGGCCTGACTTCAGGCCTCACAGATAGCATGTATCATCCCTGTTTTAGCCAGAGTGTCCAGTGATCAGTGTCTGAGTAAACAGCCCAAAGGAGGAAGCCTCCGCTATTGGCAGAGGGAAACAGGTTTGTTTTCTAGACTCTGCATCTGGCGGTGGGTGTGCTGTGTAAGTTGTGGTGTTTACTTATGGGAAGTCCTGTCCCTTGGAAAGTGCTGGTTCCAGTGCAGAACCTTTCAGTGCTGGGCGTGAACATAAAGCTGTGTGGTAGCCGCTTCCTCTCACAGTCTTACGTTTATCCATCATGTCTGCAATGAATACACTGCTGTGTTCATTTATGCCTTTGGTTTTGGTTTTTATTCATTCCACAAACATTTACTGAGCGCATTTATCCAGAGAGAGGCACACAGAGAGGGCTCAGGAGTGTGGATTCTGCAGTCACACTGCCTGGGCACAAAGCCCAGCCTGGCCCTGGTATAGGACGCAGGACCTTCGTTGAATGACTTATCCTCTTCTGCACCTATTTTTTCTCATCTGTAAATGGGGATAATTAGGATGTCCCACCTGAGAAGTTACTGAGGATTAAAGTATCTAAACAGTATTATCTTGGCACAGAAGAACCAAGAAACAACCTCAAATCCTTGCTCTCAAGGAAGTTCCAGTCAGGGGAATAATCCCAACACTGGCGTGAGCTGTGGCTACAGTAAACCCAAAGCTTGTCCGACTTTTGGAACATTTTAAAATAGGAAGGGGATACTACAATAATGAACACTACATCGTTTTTGAAATTACATATTGACTAACAAATTTGCTTCAGCCTAGTTGTAAAACAATAAATTGTGCTATTCAAATAAATATGAAAATAAACTCTTTTTACAAACAGAAGATAGCAGCAAAACTTATAGCAAATTTTTTAATAATTTTAAAGTGATTAAGAAAATATAAGCAGAATAAATATTTTGGTACACAGTCACATAGTATAATCAGTGTCTCAGTCATATTTGAGTCTAATATAAGTTATTGGCATTTTTGAAGAATGTATTTATTTCAATGTCCTTTTGTTTTTAATTTTTTTTAAATAAAATTGCCTGCCATATTATTTACAGTTGCATTTTTTTTTCCAGTTTTTGGCGGGGGCTGAGTTTGAACCCACCACCTCCGGCATATGGGGCCAGTGCCTTATTCCTTTGAGCCACAGGCACCACCCTATTTATAGTTGCATTTTCTGATGGATAAACTTGAAATGAACCTTTCTCTGTGGTTCAGAATATTTTCAATTGAGAAAATATTCTCTCTACGGGTGCTGAATTATACAGTAAGCTCAGAAAAAAATGGAGTTGCATAGAAGCTATTCTCAGTTTGGATGCCTTTATACTGAATTGTGTTAATATTCCGGCCCAAATCACTTTACAAGGAATGCCTTTTGTCCCTATTCATCTTTATTCAACAAATATTTTTACAAGGTACAGCTTGTCCAACCTATTTCTATGTATGATGATTCTTTTGAATGTTTCACCAAAATTAAATGTTGTTAAATCACAGGCCTTTCAAATTACATTCCATTTCACCACAGAATACAAACTAATCCAATTAAAAGCAGGAACTTCATCAAAAAAAATCCTTCCCACAAGTCAAGGTAGTGTGTACCTCTGAGCTCCCACAATTTAACGTGTTCATTTCGTCCCTTGCTGTGGTAGAGACAATTTCAACGTGTCCCTAGGTAAGCATGTTTTAGATAATTGCAATTCTTAAAAAGCTTCAAAACCTGAAATGTTTCTGTGCTCCGTTGATTGAATAATTTATTAAAATAGTTCAACTAATTTTCATCAAAATGAAACCCATATTCAAGGAATTATTCCGAAAGAACTCAATAGCCTTCTACCACGTGTAGGTTGATACACAAAGTAGTTCTTCAAAGGTTCAATGTTTCTAAAATCAGACTGCTGATGAACGGCAGAAAACGTGTGCTACCAAGCCGAAGTTTTTGTTACTATTATTGAGGCATGGTTTTTTGTTTGTTTGTTTTATTGGTGGTATTTTTTTTTTTTAAACTGGGGGAAGAAGGGTTGGTTGAATACTTCATATAAACTCTGTCACAAGAATGTTGTACTTTAGTTCTCTTGTTTTCGTACAGAAATATTTGAAATTTTTGATGATGACAGTTTCTATTTCCTTCTGGGGGATATCACAGTGGTTTGGACACAATTATGAATTTATGTGCTCCACAACCATTTCCAAGTACATTCTGCTCCGTAGCTTTCTTAATTTAGTAAGAACATTATTTTTTCCATGAATATGGGCCCCCCCCAATTCGTGTTTCTATTATTACTGCAAAAATACATCTTATCTTCATTGTTGAACTTTTGAACTGAATTTATAACAGCATTCCCAACAATGTCAGCTGTCTTACCTAAGAAAAAACTTCCAAAAGCTTAGATTTCATGAATTATGTGGGAAAAAAAGCCATATCATCCATGGAATTAACCAATTTTCTCTTTGAGCTATCTGAAGATTCTAATGTAAAAAGAGCTTCATGGAACTGGTTGGCAGCTGTTCTTTTGCTAATGTAGCCAGCGTATATAGTGCTATTGGTTGTTCACCTTTTTTAATGTATACACTTGGAATAAAAACAGGCAAAATTAACTTAAAAGAATTGTTTGATCTAAATGAAAAGTCATGCTTCACAGGGCAATATGTAAACACACTCTCTGCAGCTGTGTGAAATTGTTTGAGAGCACAGCCTTTTAAAAACAGTTCTAATGACTGATGATTGGGGGTACTTCAGTAGATTTGTGTCTGGTTTTCAGGTGATCAATGATGGACCCCCCCCAAGGATGCTGAGTGAAAGCCATCACATCTTTTGTTATTTTGTACAAGTTATATATTTTTCTTGATATGTGGAAATGCACGACTTAGTTTTTCAATTGCCATGCACCTTTTGGGTGGAGGGATGTTATTCAATTCATGCTGGAAACACTTATTGCCAAATGTCTCAATAGTATTGCCAAATAGTAAAATAAATAGTTGATATTGTATCCCGTGTTATAAATGAAAAACCTGCAAGAGTACTCTTAGCCTCTAATTCTCATGTATTTTACACAGATACCAAACATATCATTTCCTTTATTTTCCAGACCACGCTGACTAGAGACCTGGAGGCTTGGCGTATCTTTCAGGTCATTACACTGGCCAAGACACAACCAGCGGGCACATCACTTATTTCTGGCAGGAGTAGCGGTATGGAATCCATCTTCCACTACCTTCCAAGATCAGAAGAGTTAGACATGCTTCATTTAATCAGCAGTAAGTCCTTAAAAGGGATGTGTTAGTTATCTCATATTCCAAATGTCATCTAGAAAAGCTTGGTAAAAGGCAGAAGTTACTGCTGATCATCTTTCAGATGTAAGCATGCATTAAAGTGAGAATGTTGTTTACCACTTATACACCTTACATATTTCCAGAAGCTAGAAATTAACAGGGGACAGCTACCAAGCCGACTCCAAGTTATTTCAATGAAATCATCCCCAACAGTATTTTATATAAAAATAAAACATCTGGGACAAGCCATACTGTTCCTTGGGAGGGGTACCTAAAAGCAACAGAGATTTCTTAGGACAGGAACCACCTGAGCAGAACCTTAAAAGCTAGGTTGAAAATTGTCAGGTAAAGTAAAAATTTCTGCACAGCAAAAGAAACAAAAAGCAATCTATAGAATGGACAAAAATTATTTCTAAATCATAAAGGAATCGTATCCAACATATATAGAGAATGCCTATAACTCAGTAACAAAATAACAATCCAATTAAAAAATGGGCAAAGGAAATGATCCAGGGATGGGGAAACTTCAGCCACAAGGCTGCATTCTTAAGTACAGCCTTTTAACTAAATCCAAATTTTAAAGAACAAATTTGATTTTTAAAAAATACATGCAAATGACCAACATCACTAATTGTCAGGGATATGTAAACTAAAACCATGATAAGATATCACCTCCCACCAGTTAGGATGGGTAGAGGTAGTCCCCACGTTAGAAACATCTGACTTAGGTGCAATTCACACTTATGAACAGAGGATATTGCAGGTCATAGATAAATGTACCCATTCCAATATTCCAATATTCCATTTGTTATATACAAATTTAACTTAAGAGCAAACCTATAGAACCTATCTTGTTCATAACCTGGGGACTGCCTGCATTACCAGAAAAGTAAAAGATAACAAGTGTGGGTGAGGATGTGGAACAAAGAGAACCTTTGTACGCTGTTGATGGAAATGTACATTAGTACAGCCATTGTAGAAAAGAGTTTGTAGGTTTCTCAAGATTAAAAACTGAGCCACCATGTAGTCTGGCAATCCTGCTTCTGGGGATGTATCCAGAGAAAATGAAGCCATTATGTCCAAGAGATATCTGCCCTCACACACTCAGTGTGGCATTATTCACAATGGCCAAGACATGGAAGCAACTTAACTGTTCACTGATAGAGGAATGGATCAAGAAAATGTGACGTATACACACAGTGAAATTTTATGTAGCCTCAAAGAAGAAGGAAACCCTGCCATACGCGACAAAGTAGATGACCCTGGAGGACCTTACGTTGAGTGAGGTAATCCTATATGATGCCACCCATCTGAGGAATCTAAAATAGTCAAATTCATAAAAGCAGAGAATAGAATAGTGGTTGCCAGGATTGGGGGAGGAGGAGGAAATGGACAGGTATTGGAAGGAAATGGACAGGTTCAGTTACACTAGATGAACTGGTCCCAGAGCCCAGTACAGCACGGTGCCTGTAGTTAATGATGTCTACCTATGAATTTTGCTGAGGAGATGGATCTGGCAGAGTAGCTGAAGCTGTCCTCTGCTGGGCTTCTCTTGCCATCACACTCTCGCTTCCAGAAACATGGCCTCTGGTGTGGCTGTCTCTGACGGCATGTCAAGGCCTTCAAGCACGTGAAAGTGCACAAGCCTTCCATGCCAGAGCCGGTGAAGCAGCACAGGAAGGCAGTGCTCTTCTGCCTGAGTGAGGACAAGAACATCATCCTAGAGGAGGGCAAGGAGATTCTGCTAGGTGGTGTAGGCCAGACTGTCAATGACCCCTAGGCCACCTGTGTCAAGATGCTTCAGACCAGGACTGCTGCTATGCCCTCTCTGATGCGACCTGTGAGACCAAGGAGAACAAGGAGGACCTGGTGTTTATCTTTTGGGCTCCTGAATGTGCACCTCCTAAGAGAAAAATGATTTATGCCAGTTCCAAGGACGCCGTCAAGAAGAAGCTGATAGGGATCAAGCATGAATTACAAGCAAACTGCTACAGGAGGTCAAGGAGAAGCTGGGGGGCAGTGCCGTTATCTCCCTCAAGGGCAAGCCTTTGTGAGCCCCCTCCAGCCCCCTGCCTAGAGCATCTGGCAGCCCCAGACCTGCCTCTGGAGGTTGCAGGCTGCCCCTTCCTGCCAGATCAGAGGCGCTAGGGGGATCCCAACAAGGGGAGGGCAATCCCTTTACCCCTAGTTGCCAAACAGTACCCCCTACCCCTGGATTTTCCTCCTCCTTCCATTCCTGAGGGTTCTGGCCTTCCCAACCTGCTTTTAATCTTCTGATCCCCCTTGGGTTGATGCAGACCAAGCCCCCCACCCTCACACCCCAGTTGGGGGGAGCCTGTATTTTTTTAACAACACCCCTACACCTCACCTGTTCCATCCTTTCCCATGCTGCCAACTTCTAACTGCAATAGAGACTCTGTGCTTCTCTGTTTAGTTCTGGGTATAGATGGAGTGTTATGGAGATGACCCCTCCCTTTTCCCTTGGTTGAAGCCACTCATGGAAGCAGGACCAGTAAGGGAACTTTCATTAAAACAAAACAAAACACACACAGAATTTGCTAAGGGATAGATCTTATGTTAAGTGTTCTTAACACAAAAAGACTATTTAAAAAATGAGAAAAAACTTTTAGAAGTGATGGATATGTTTATGGCATAGATTATGGCGATGGTTTCACTGGTGTATGCATCCTCATCTCTGAACTCATCAAGTTGTATACAGTAAATATGAACAGATTTTTGTATATCAATATCTCACTAAAGTAGTTTTTAAGTATATAAGGCAATAAAAAATTACATTGGTTGGGCGGTGCCTGTGGCTCAGTGGATAGGGTGCTGACCCCATATACCGAGGGTGGCGTGTTCAAACCCAGCCCTGACCAAACTGCAACAATAAAATAGCCAGGCGTTGTGGCGAGTGCCTGTAGTCCCAGCTACTTGGGAGGCTGAGGCAAGAGAATTGCCTAAGCCCAGGAGTTGAAAGTTACAACGAGCTGTGACGCCACAGCACTCTATCGAGGGCAATAAAGTGAGACTGTTTCTACCAAAAAAAAAAAAAAAAAAAATTACAGTGGTCTGTGCAAACCTTTTATTTATCTAATTCTTACAGAAACCCTATAGAGGATAATATTATTACTCTCATTTTGCATAGCAGGAAACCAAGGATTAGAGAGGCTAAGAAATTTGCTAGGAATTGGTAAGGCTTCAAACACAGTCCTGTGACTCCAGAGTCCAGGCGTTCCATGTGGGTCCACCAGCCTGGATTCTTTCTATGTGGTGGCTCAGCATGACAATGGCAGGCATGTTGGGAAATTGTAAGATATTCTGGCAAAAGCAGGATCTAATAAAGGATGCTGCTGAAGGTAGGTGGAGGCCAGGCTAACTTGAGCCGGTATCACACCTGTTATGCTCATGAAGCCCTTCCAGGAGAGAGCAGCCTGCATCCACCTCTGTCTCTGTCTCTGAACCCACTGAGCCACAGGGACCGCCCAGGCATTTGGTCTTTAAAGCAAAATGTTAAGCTTCTTTAAGGCAGAGATGGATGTTACTATAGATTTCTTAATAACTCCCCCTTGGTGCTGAGCATACAGGAAATATTCAGAAAAACCCTTGTTGATGAAAGGAGGATTGTCCATAAATGGCTTTTGGATTGGATTCAATTTTTCTAATCATCTAAAATGTTTAAAAACTGAACTTGCATTTGAGCTTGCTTTAATTTTCCTTTTTGACACTTACCCGCTTTGTGCTGTGCCTCCAGCTTTGCTCCGTGCTTGGTCTGTGCCTGGTGCTTCCATTTTAGCTGCTTGTGCCATAGTTGCATTTCCTGCCTCTCTCCTGCTGTGTCTGAGTAACAGCCTCATTTCTTTCAAGCATTCAAGGCTGAATGGGTCCAGGTGTGCAAGCAGGTGACTCTTTCCTCAATGCCTCGTTGGCCGTTCCTGCTGGTGTGTTACTTGATTTTAATCTCAGTTGATGAACCGTCACTGGTTTGTGTAAATCTGGCCAGATCTATGTGGGACTAGAGCTCTGGAATTATGTTGTGGCACATGGTAATCACTAACCACTTGTGGCTGTATATGCATTAAAATTAAATACAGGGCCGCGCCTGTGGCTCAAAGGAGTAGGGCACTGGCCCCATATGCCAGAGGTGGCGGGTTCAAACCCAGCCTCGGCAAAAAACTGCAAAAAAAAAAAAAAAAAAATTAAATACAATTTAGTCACACTATTTCAAATGCTCAATAGTCACATGTGGGTAGTAGCTACTCTATCAAGAAGCACAAATTTAGACACTTCCTACCACTGTGGAAACTTCTGGAATACAGCAAATGATTTGGGGTGAGATCTTGAATAAATTACCAAATTCTAGGGCTAACCTCAGCCATATAAAATGGAGTTTTAATAAATGACTCTTATTCTGGTTTATTGATTATTTAGTGTAATATTAGCAAAATTCCAGAGGATAAAGTTACTTTGTAGAACTTACTATGTAATCATTTAAGTCTCCGTGACTGCTAACAAATCAGTGAGCTTTTCCAAGATAGGGAGCATGTTTTATCCTTCTGTGTCTGGCATAGAAAGGGTTCAAAAAATGTTCAAAGAATGCTTAGAAACGTCATTTATTTTTTTATTGCAAGCTATGGCTATTAATCTCACAAATGATATTCTGAGATCTGTCAACTCTTTTTACCTATTCTTAATGCTATACCTTCTGAGAATATGAAAGAAAGAAAAAGTTCAAGAGCAACATACAAATTCATTTGAATTAAAATATGAGAAATCTGTGGTGGGGCATAGAAGGAAAAGCCCCCTAGGGGGCGCATGTGATCCACAGAGGCATTACTTTGGGGGACAATGTGGCCCTCCTTTGACTTTCTTGTGGAGTCAGTAGGAGCTGGTCTGGGGCCTTGTGATTTTGGATGGCTACAGGTGTCCTCAGCCTAAGGAAGACAGCACAGACATGGAGCTGTCAGCCTCCTGTCCCTTCCCTTTCCCTGAAGGGGCCCTCTGCCAGAGCCCTGGAATGCTTATCTGGGCTCTGCAGATCCCTGGAATGAGGTCATCCAGGAAGTTGAATCCTTTTCATACAATGATCTCTGTATCCTTGGCTTTTTGTTCTTGTGGAGAATGACCGGTGCCCCCTGTGCTCCTTACGTGGATAGAACAGCTGTTTTGAGGCGGGTGCCAGATGTAGGCTCCTGGGTGAGTGAACACATCCCTCCCAGCTGTCAGGATGGGTCAAGTGGATGCAGGTGGGCCCTCACTGCCCTACACAGCCTGTCACAAAGCCACAAAGGATCAGAGGGGAGAAAGGAGAACTTGATCAGTGCTGGGCAGTCTCACACACACTTGTGTGTATGCTCACCGTCTCATCGTGACAAAGTCTAGCCATTTTTCCTCTTTAGTTCATCTTAGTTGACAACCAGTTATACTAGTTCCACAAGCTCATTCTTTCCTGATGGGTAGAGGTGGGTAAGTTTTTGAAATAAGATTTCTTTAGAGTTCTAAGTCCATCTCTTCACATCTTTCCATCTGTCCTTCCTAACTGTACATGCACACCTGACAATCTTTTCTGCCCAGTAGGAATTCTCCTGTGGAGGTACCCAAACACCCACAGTTTGTGTCCCCTCTCCTAGGCCAAGATCCTCTCCCCCAAACTAGTTTGGCCTAACCTGTCCTTGTGCTTTTGTGAAAAAAAAATATCACTCCTTGGGGTTACAGTGAGCCATTATGCGGAGGGGATAAGGGGCTGGGAATAGGAGGGGCACTCCTGGGGCCACTGGGGAAGTTTGGTCAAATAACCAGGACACTCATGAAGTCTGCCTTTTTTTTTTTTTTTTTTTTTTTTTTTTGTAGAATAGCTCATTTAGATTCTGTTCCATTCTGAGATTCTCTGTCTACTCATCTTTCCTCCTCTGTTTTCCTCTTTCATTTCCCAGCTGATTATTGAAATGCACTGTGAGCTCTCAGGCAGGACCTGTAGGCAGGAACAGCAGGGCTGGCAGGCTTAGCATTTTTCTACCTGAGGTTGAGCTCATGAAACAACTGGGTGTCCTTTGCTCTTAGGGAATGACAAGGGCATTTCTCTAGAAAGAGATAAGACTCCTATTGTACAGGTTTTACCATTGTTCGCATACATAACCCATAGCACAACAAGAAGCTAGAGGAGTAAACTGTCAGAAACCAGGGAAGGGGAGGATCCTGCCTCCCACAGGTGAGGGAAAGGAGGGCAGGAACGGTGGGTTACAGTGACATGGCAGGTTTTGTCTGCCTAGCATCCACTCCCCTTTTCTCTTGGTGCTATTTCCCCAGTTTTCATTTAGGCATTGTACTAGTCGAGGTCCAGGAAGGAAACAGATGGCACAGTCACAGAGTTCACTGAAGGGCTAGTCACAGAGCAGCGGGTGGATTGAGACCTGCCTGAGTCCACTGGGGCTGCTATACCACAAGTGGCTTATAAACAGCACAAATTTATCTCTCCAAGTCCTAGTGGCTGGGAAGTCCCAGATCAAGCTGCCAGCAGATTTGATGTCTGGTGAGAAGCCACTCCTCATGGACAGCCACCTTCTCACTGTACCCTCCCAGGGCACAAGGGGTGGGGGTCTCTCCCAGGCCTCCTTGACAAGAGCACTAATCCCGTCCATGAGAGTTCCACCTCCTAATACCGTCAGGGATAGGGATTCCAATATATGAATTTGGGAGGAACAGGGAGTGGGCTGGGGACCAGTTGTCCTGGCCCAGTTCTCCTCTCACCCTCTGATTTTCCACTGGGGTTCCCATAAGCAAATCCAGCTAGCAGCCAGATAGCAAGGGACCCAGGCTGATGTCTTCTGAAGAGCTGGCCTCTTGGGGCAGAGAGCAGAGCAGAGGCATCGTGCCTTTTCTGCCAGTCTATGTGCTTTGGGAGAGGAGCCCTTCTCCTCCCCCCAACTCCAAAACCATAGCTGTGGATTCTGCCAGCTAATCCCTAATCAACATGTTTCAGCTCCCTGGCCACAGTGCTTGGGTAAGAACATATGACTCAATGCAGGCCAGTGAGTCAAAAGGGAAGTTTCTCTTTTCTTTTTTCTTTCTTTTTTTTTTTTTTTTTTTGAGACAGAGCCTCAAGCTGTCGCCCTGGGTAGAGTGCTATGGCATCACAGCTCACAGTAACCTCCAACTCCTGGGCTCAAGCAAGTCTCCCGAGCAGCTGGGACCACAGGTGCCCACCACAACACCCAGCTATTTTTTGGTTGCAGCCATCATTGTTGTTTGGCGGGCCTAAGATGGATTCAAACCCACCACCCTGGGTGTATGTGGCTGGTGCCTTAGCCACTTGAGCCACAGGCGCCGAGCCAAAAGGAAAGTTTTTCTAAAAAATGTTTGGGAAAGACGATGTCTCACTTCTTAAGGATCTTTTGAGAGAGAGAATTTTTTTCTCTTCTTATTGGACATAAATGAGGAAAACACAAAGTCAGCTCCTTCCATCTATTCTGTAAACATGAAGGGAGGCAGCTTTAGGATGAAGCAGGTAAAGAAACTGTACCTTTGGTGACATCCTGAGTCATCTGGCACTCACTTTACCACTGCGGTTTTCTTTCCTGTGCTGACACTGTCTCGGTATTATTTCTGTCAGTTTGCATTCGTGCTTCTGCAACCAAAGCACCTTGACAAAGGCAGCAGGACTGAGCCTGGAACCTGGGAACTCCTTCCTGTTCAACGCACTCCAGAGGGTGGAGAATCATAGGATGAAGCAAGCTAAGTTTGGTAGGAGTAACTGCAATGTCAGTGTCAGGGAGCATAAGAACGGGATCAAGTCCAAAGCCGCCGAGGAGAGGTGGAAGCTGCACTGATAGAGCCAAGGGTTCTGTGTCCGTTATAGGCAGGATCAGGGAAAATTCAGGTCCCCAGCGAATGAGGAAGACCAAGCCATCTGTTTGACAGGCATAGAAGGCCAGAGGCAGGTCGGATAAGCAGTTTTGAATGAGGTAATCACATTGTTCTAGCACAGGAAACAGCTTTCTTGTTCCTTGAGAATACTTGGCAGATGAGGCAAAACCATGGTCTGTATCAGGTGTCCTCAAACAATGGCCCGCGGGCCACATGCAGCCCACCTAGGACATTTATCCAGCCCGTTGGGTGTTTTCGCCGCCACTGCCTGTCCTACTTAGCAGCCAACTCGTCCCAAGCCCACAGTCTGGCCCTCCAGCGTTCTGAGGGACAGTGAACTGGCCCCCTGTTTAAAAAGTTTGAGGACCCCTTGTCTGTGTTCTCAGCATTCCCATCACAGCCCCACAGAAAATAAGCCTTTGCACTTGGCCCCTGGTTTCAGTTAGAACCAAGCCAGCCATGGGTGGAGCAAAGAGAACGAGGCGCTCACTTTGCTGTGAGCATTTGAATTATGTTGCAGTCTCAGAGGCCAGCAGTAGTCCAGGATCCAGCAAAACATATTCTTTGATAGCTTCTTTTTCCTTCGTTAGAGATCTTGATAATTCTTCTCCTCTATCATAAGGTTTAAGATGTGTTCCTGGTAGTGCTGGTGGTAATGAGGAAGAGAATGGTAATAGTACTAGTTATGTAGTATAAAGCACTTAATTTATGTCGGGTACAAATCAAAGCAGCATATGTACCCTAACTCATCTTCACAATATCCTATGAGGAAATCATTTTTTCCCACTAAGTAGGTGAGGGAAGGGAGAGGTCACATGGGTTGAATTTTCAGTAACAGGAAAGCTTTTTGTCATTTGGTTCACCTATGTTATTTAAAAGACTGTGAAATATTACATACATATCAAAGAATATAAATATGTATGCATTATAAAGAATGATGTAATGAATGCCCACATGTCCACAGCTAGTTTAAGAAGGGGAACATGCCTGCACTGCTGGAGATGATGGGAGAGCAGCCCCTAAATTAGTCCCTGTGCCCTCTGCCCTTGACATAAACTTGGGTGAATTTTGTTTTGTTTTGTTTTTCTTTGTCTGGTTTTATTGCAGATGTAGCTTCCCAATCTGTGTCAGGCCTTTCAAACCCATCAGACAAACTCATAATCTCAACTGATGTACTACTTAAATTAACGGTTTTTTGAACATTACATACAGTAATTCCTTCTTGTCTGTGGTTTTACTTACTGGCAGTGAATTTCAGTCCAAAAATATTGAATGGAAAATTGCATATTTTAAACCAGCCTTGCATCCCTGGGATGAAACCTACCTGACTATGATGAATACTTTTTTTAATGTGTAGCTATCATTGGCTAGGATTTTATGGAGAATTTTTGCATCTTTTTCATTATGAAATTGGTCTGAAGTTCTCCTTTTTAGTTGGGTCTTTGGTATCTGGATGACGTGTGCTTCGTAGAATGTGTTGGGAATGATTCCTTCCTTCTCAGTTTTTTGGTATAATTTCTGTAGTATGGGTATAAGCTCTTCTTTGAAGGTTTGATAAAATTATGGTGTGATGCTTTTGTATGGAACCAGAAGAAACCCTGTATAGCCAAGGCAATTCTTAGAAATAAAAACAAAGCTGGGGGTATCACTCCACCAGACTTTTGACTATACGACAAGGGCATAGTGATCAAAACAGCCTGGAATTGGCACAAAAATAGAGACAATAACATTTGGAACCAAACATCACCCTGATACCAAAACCAGGAAAAGACCCAACTAAAAAGGAGAACTTCAGACCAATTTCACTAATAAGTATAGATGCAAAAATTCTCAACAAAATCCTAGCCAATAGATTACAGCTGCATGTTAAAAAAAAATCATTCATCACGATCAAGTAGGTTTCATCCAGGAATGCAAGGCTGGTTTAACATATGAAATTTTCCATTTAATATCTTTGGACTGAACTTCATTGCCAGTAAGTAAAACCATTTGAATTGGAGAGAAAGGAATACTTTTACACTGCTATGGGATGCAAAACCATGAGATGAAACTAACATCTTACAGCTACATCTTGATCTTTGAGAAACCAAATAAGAACATTCACTGGGGGAAAGAATCCCTATTCAATAGTATTGAACTGGATAACCACATGTAAAAGACTGAAACTGGACCCGCATCTCTTATCTCTTACAAAAATTGATTTAAAATGGATAAAAGATTTAAATCTAAGAGGCATGAAACAATAAAAACCCTCGAAGAAAATGTGGGGAAAACACTTGAAGATATGGCCTGGGGAAAGATGGGATGAAGAAGACTTATGTGGCAATTGTAAAAATAAACAAATGGGGTCTAATTAAACTGAATAGCTTCTGTCCAACTAAGGAAACAACAACCAAAGCAAACAGACAATCTTCAGAACGGGAAAAGATATTTGTATATTATGAATCAAACAAAAGCTTGATTACTAGGATCTATAGAGAATTCAAATTAATCAACAAAAACCCAACAATCACATAGATCGCTTGGGCCAGACAGATGAAGAGTACCTTCTCTAAAGAAGATAGATGAATCAGGTGGCACCTGTGGCTCAGTGAGTAGGGCTCCAGCTCCATATACCAAGTGTGGCAGGTTCAAACCTGGCCCCAGCCAAACTGCAACAAAAAAATAGCCAGGCATTGTGGCAGTGCCTGTTGTCCCAGCTACTTGGGAGGCTGAGGCAAGAGAATCACCTAAGCCCAAGGGCTGGAGGTTGCCGTGAGCTGTGATGTCATAATGTCATAGCACTCTACCAAAGGTGACAACGTGAGACTCAGTCAATAAAAAAAAAAAAAAAAAGGAAAATGACAGATGAATGGCTAACAAACATATGAAAAAATACTCATCATCCCTAATCATCAGAGAAATGCAAATCAAAACTACCCTGCGATATCACCTAACCCCAATAAGAATGGCCCACATCACAGTTTCAAAGCTGCAGGTGCTGGCATGGATGTGGAGAGAAGGGAACACTTTCACACTGGTGATGGGACTGCAAACTAATACAACTTTTTTGGAAGGAAGTATGGAGAACTCTCAAAGAACTCAAACTATACCTGCCATTTGATCCTTCAATCCCATTACTGGGCATCTACTCAGAAGAAAAAAATCCTTTTATCATAAGGACATTTGTACTAGACTATTTGCTGAAGCTCAATTTACAATTGCCAAAATGTAGAAACAACCTAACTGCCCACTAACCCTGAATGAATTAACAAGCTATGATATATGTATGCCATGGAATACTATTGAGCCACTAAAAAGATGGAAACTTCACATCTTTTTTTTTTTTTTTTGAGACAGGGCCTCAAGCTGTCACCCTGGGTAGAGTGCTGTGGCATCACAGCTCACAGCAACCTCCAGCTCCTGGTCTCAAGTGATTCTCCTGCCTCTGCCTCCCAAGTAACTGGGACTACAGGCACCCACCACAATGCCTGGCTATTTTTTGGTTGCAACTGTCATTATTGTTTGGTGGGCCTGGGCTGGATTCAAACCTGCCAGCTCAGGTGTATGTGGCTGGCACCTTAGCCACTTGAGCCACAGGCGCTAAGCCTTCACATCTTTTTTACTAACCGAGATGGAGGTGGAACACATTCTTCTTAGTAAGGCATCACAAGAATGGAGAAGCAAAAGGATCATATTAGTTTGCAATCCCACCAGCAGTGTAGAAGTGTTCCCTTTTCTCCACAACCATGCCAACATCTGTGATTTTGGGATTTTGTGATATGGGCTAATTTACTGGTGTTAGATGATATCTCAAAGTAGTTTTGATTTGCATTTCTCTGATAATTAAGGATGGTGAGCATTTTTTCATCTATCTGTAGACCATACACCTGTTTTCTTCAGAGAAGTTTCTCTTCAAGTCCCTTGCCCACCCTGAGAGGGGATCACTTGTTATTAATACTTTGTGTCTGTTTCATAACCTGCTCCCCCGGCCTATTTTTTTGCCTTGCTCACCTATTTTCTCTCTGTTTTTAG